>OY720442.1:58424223-58689400 GCA_963082915.1 Dolichopus griseipennis
CATACTTAATTCCTTTTGTTTTTTTTTATATATTATTTGAATAACAGATGGCAGGCACGTGAAAATATAATTAATCATTTATTCAAAATAATAATACAAGTGCCAAAACTTTTGTATAGGCCTCTCTTTGTTTAATTTCACCGTAATTTCATTTATTTTTCTTTTATTAATCCAATTAACCACATGTAACTTAATTTGTAGCCATAAAGATATAATTAAATAAAACAATTAATATATTTTATTGTCTGATTTTTTTAGAATACAACATTAAGCATGGCCGAGCTTGAAAAAAAGTTGTGCTATTTTTATTAATAATTAAAATTTTATCAGCGGTTAGAATTCGATAATAATAAAATGACCACGTTTTAATAATAAATTTTTGTATTAAAAATCCAAAAGTATGTACATATAAAGGAGTTCCAGATAACAATGAAAATTTTAAAATAATATAAAAAAATGAATACGATAATAACGTGCTGAGTTGTAATTAATAACATTGTTTCTTTTATTTGATTCCTTTTATTTTCTTTTAAAATTTGTTTTGGTTTTATATGATTTTTTTGATTTGAGTTTTATTTTTTAGATGTTTGTTATAATAAAATATTTATATATTGTTTTTTTTTATAGCTTTGTCAAGTGGTGTCTTGTATGGTGTCTGATTGAGCTTGCAGTTATATAAATTTAACTTTTGTAAAAGTTTAATAAAAATTTTCAATCCATGGCTCGCCTAAAATTGAAGGGCAATATATCCCAGCAGCTCTGGGTTATATCACCACAAAAGCCTTTAGGATCTTATGACCCACCAAACATTTAACTTTTTAATTAATGCAAAATTATTAAGGGCATTAAGACTCACTGTAAATGAGACAATACATCTTAAAAAAATAGTATATATTATTATAATAATAATTTTTTTTTAATTTTAAAAACAGAAATTTGTTATCATGTTACAAACAACAAAATCCATGACAAAGGTGGCGCGAAATAAAGCCATACGAAATAAAGCCATAAAATGACATAATGGCTTTATTTCGCATTCAAATGAATTCGCATTCAAGAATTCCGATACCTAATTCATTCAAAAAATTAATAAGTTCCTAATTTTTTTAATACACTGTAATAAAACATGTTAAATAATATTATATTTTCATTACGGGGGCTGCCGCCCCCGAACCCCCGCTAACACAATTATTGAAGCTAGATTTTGAATCCAACACTAAAATGAAAAGAATGGTATAAGAATTCGGATATCTAATTCATTAAAAAAATTAATAAGTTTCTAATTTTTTTAATACACTGTAATAAAACATGTTAAATAATATTATATTTTCATTACGGGGGCTGCCGCCCCCGAACCCCCGCTAACTCAATTATTGAAACTAGATTTTGAATCCAACACTATAATGAAAAGAATGGTATGAGAATTCGGCATATCTATTTCATACAAAAAATAATCAACCCTAATTAATAAATATAAATATTCTGGAAAAGGGAGCAATTCTGCTTTTGAATCCAACTCCAAAATCCCTCCTAATTGAGAATCCCACATATACACATATATAAATATTCTGGAAAAAGCGTAAAACCCTGCTTTTGAAACCAACTCTAAAACTCCTTCCTAACTATTTAAATAAAAAAGTTTGGAAAATTAAATTGCTTCTATTTTACAAATAAAATTACATTTTTAAATGCGAAATAAAGCCATACGCGAAAAAATTGTCGATATGGCTTTATTTCGCATTTGAATGCGAAATAAAGCCATAATGTAATTTTATAGCTTTATTTCGTATGGCTTTATTTCACGGCGCCCATGACAAATGCGTATATTAACAGGGATTTTAGAATTGGATTCAAAATCAGGGTAGTCGCTTTTTCCAGAATGGGCATATATTATGTATACTCAAGATTCTGAATTTGGAGGGACTTGATAATTAATATAATATTTAAATAGTATTGTATGCGAAATTCTGAATTGAGAGGGATTTTATAGTCAGTTGCAAAATTAAGGTTACGTACATCTCCTGGAAAAAGCGCATAAGTCTGATTTCGTAAACGACTATAAAAATCCTTCCGAATTTAGAATGTGTTATATAAGGTGGCGCGAAATAAAGCCATACGAAATAAAGCCATAAAATGACATTATGGCTTTATTTCGCATTCAAATTCGAAATAAAGCCATATCGCCAATTTTTTCGCGTATGGCTTTATTTCGCATTTGAATGCGAAATAAAGCCATATCATTTTCTAAAATTTTACGAAATAAAGCCATATAGTAAAATTGATACAAATTCTAGTTTAATAGTAAACAAAGTAAAAAAAAAATAGAAATTGATAATTAAGTGCAGTTATAAATGACAAATACAGGGTGTTTCGCTAATAACCTGCCATAGAACTCGGGGTTATTCTAGGGTTCAAAACAAACAAAAAATGCTTTTAGAGGTAGGGTCTATTCTCATCCGTTTGAGAGATATGGGGCTTAGAAAAATTGCTGGGGGCCTAAACAATTTAATTTTATAAAATTGGAACCCTATGTGATAAAATAAATCCAAGTATCAAATTAAAAAGCCTAATAAATTTTCTTTCTAAAAATTTATCAACGAGATTTCTGGACCCCTAAGGACCGGATTTATTGGACCGGGAAATTAAAAATTTCCTATTTTTAAATAAAAAAAATCATTTAAAGCTTGTTTATTCAAAAAATAACGGTATTAACATAATAATTTTTTTTGAGACCGTTATTCCTTTATCCCCTAAATTTTGAGTATAATATCATTCATCTAGTCCTAAAATTTCATAAAACATGTTAAATAATATAATATTTTCATTACGGGGGCTGCCGCCCCCGAACCCCCGCTAACTCAATTATTGAAGCTAAATTTTGAATCCAACACTAAAATTAAAAGAATGGTATAAGAATTCGGATACCTAATTCATTAAAAAAATTAATAAGTTTCTAATTTTTTTAATACACTGTAATAAAACATGTTAAATAATATTATATTTTCATTACGGGGGCTGCCGCTCCCGAACCCCCGCTAACTCAATTATTGAAGCTACATTTTGAATCCAGCACTAAAATGAAAAGAATGGTATAAGAATTCGGATACCTAATTCATTCAAAAAATTAATAAGTTTCTAATTTTTTTAATACACTGTAATAAAACATGTTAAATAATATTATATTTTCATTACGGGGGCTGCCGCCCCCGAACCCCCGCTAACTCAATTATTGAAACTAGATTTTGAATCCAACACTATAATGAAAAGAATGGTATGAGAATTCGGCATAGCTATTTTATACAAAAAATAATCAACCCTAATTAATAAGTATAAATATTCTGGAAAGGGGGGCAATCCTGCTTTTGAATCCAACTCCAAAATCCCTCCTAATTGAGAATCCCACATATACACATATATATAAATATTCTGGAAAAAGCGTAAAGCCCTGCTTTTGAATCCAACTAACAATCCCACATATACACATATATAAATATTCTGGAAAAAGCGGCAATCCTGCTTTTGAATCCAACTCTAAAAACCCTCCTAATTGAGAATCCCACATATACACATATATAAATATTCTGGAAAAAGCGTAAAACCCTGCTTTTGAAACCAACTCTAAAACTCCTTCCTAACTATTTAAATAAAAATGTTTGGAAAATTAAATTGCTTCTATTTTCACAAATAAAATTACATTTTTAAATGCGAAATAAAGCCATATGGCTTTATTTCGCAATTGAATGCGAATTAAAGCCATACGCGAAAAAGTTGGCGATATGGCTTTATTTCGCATTTGAATGCGAAATAAAGCCATAATGTCATTTTATGGCTTTATTTCGTATGGCTTTATTTCACGGCGCCTTATATAATTATAATTGTGCATGTAAGTATTATGTCTTCTCAGTAGAAGGCAAATAGTCTGCTCGCGGTTAGCACTTCCGGCCGGGATTCCGTGGCATTGAAAGCCACTCAATAACACTGTACATCGTTTTCGGGTGGTGTTTAGCATTAATACACTTAAACCACATCCTTTTTAAACCAAATTACAGGATGGCGCCTTTGATACAAATGTACAGTCTAATTTTGCGTATGGGAATTTGGGGAAGGGAAACTTTAGGAATAGGGATTGGGGGGTATTAAGGAGAAAAATGTTAATAATCTTCTAAAATTTAATTAAGTCCTACACATACGAATTAATATCTTAAGGGATAGAATATGGTTCCATAATTTCGATGTTCGCGTATAACAAACAAATTTGCATAAGTCGTGTTAAAGATTCAACACAGTAGGGACGAGCTTCCGTCGCACTCCTTAGCTCTGTTTTGCATTTCTTCAGTGCTAATAAATATTCCAGTGCTAATCTAATTTATTATTCATTTATTTATTTATTTATTTGTAGTACCAGACAATAGTAAATATTTCCAAATATTATAGTAGTCCTTTGCCTATTTGGTATTTGGACTTATTATTACGCTATTATATTAATATACACTATATATTTTTTATTAGACATTATCCGCCCTGGGTTTGAACCCGAGACTTTTCAATTGAAAAACCGTCACTTTAACCACTGAACTATCGGTCAGATTTCAATATTTTATTTTCTACTTTTATTATCCATTTTTGTTTTTATTTCAGTAAGTATTTAAAACGATTTAAAAAGCATAAACCATTAATAAAATAGAAGTAAAGTACCCTCACAACACTTTTGTTAGCAATCTCGTCATTATTTTCTTATATATAAAATAATGAAATATAAATTTCCCTCTGTATTTATATGTACATAATATAACATAATATTACATAATATTAATATATACATAGATACAACATATTGTTGGCCTTATAATATTTGGAATTAGTTCAACTAACTTATTACTACCCCAAATATTTTTTTTATTTTACTAACACATTTCTCCCCAAAAATACGAATTCCCATTTCGTAACCTACTAAAGTTTTTCTTAACTTAGTCTTAATAATATATTTTCAAAAACAATTTAGAACAACTTAAGAAAAGAAACTATATAACAATTTTATTCTATTAGACAAATTGAAATACAAAACTGTACCTAGAGTTATAAACTTACAGTCAACGAAGAAGAGGAAAGAGTTTTATCAAAGAAACAAACTTTGCTTAGTACTCTTGAGACCGTTTTACTAGGAAAATATTATAGTAATAATTTTAAATATTTAATTTATATGTATAAATATTTTCATGTTAAATTTCACTATTTAAAAGTAACCCAAACTCCATAACCCCTCTTTTTAATATTCTTATTTTTAAATCCCTAACCTTAACCACATACTTTTCTAGGTATAAATGGTGTATGTCTTAGCTCACCCTCAAGTCGATTGAATCTATATTAATAAAAACAGTAAAGAAACTTTTTTAACAAATTTTAATTCTATTTAAAAAAGGTTATTTCTTAAAGATGTCTGTTGTTATATGGTTATAATTTGTTACTGGCTTCAATAAGAAAACAATTTCTGTAAAATATTATAAAAACATATTTTAAAATTTAAAAATTAAAAACTTTTGGAATCCAGCCCAATCAATTATAAAGGAATAACAATTATTATAATTAAACATAAAGTCAGTAAAAAACTTCTAAAAAAGAAATTTTAATGACTTTCTAAAACTTTTTAATATTTTGTTCTTAATTTAGAGTATGTTTCAATTAAATATTAAAATAAAAAGTTTTTTTCGATTTTTTAATTATCGGGTCAATGTAAAATTACTATTACAACTAAGTCTTAGATTTTAAAATACTCCAAACCCTTTAACTAACGTCCCCATAACTTACTTCACATATGGAAAGTGTGTGAATACTGTATACTGTGTATACTATATCAGATTTTCGTTAAAATGAATTACAAAAAATTTAATAACAATTACAGTAATTTAATAATTGAAAAATTTACAATTACAAGTAATTGTAATTGACAAAGTTTCGTATAAAGTCTAATACAAGTTCATGTCTAACATATTTCCTTTGGTGGCTAAAAACCACAAATAAAAGTAAATACATATATCCTATACTTTATTGTATAGAGTATAATAATGTTTATTTGATTATATTTTCTATGTATAATATTATATATATATATTCAATATGTACCAAATAATTATATTTTACTTTAAATTTAATCATTACTTGTTTTTTTTCATAATTACCAAAATCTTAATTAATTTGTTTAAATTGTGCATGTGTAATTAAAATTGTTATACCCGTATTTATATAGGTTAAAAGGGTATACTAAATTTGCCATTACGTTTGTGACGCAAAGAAGGAGGAGCGATAGATATAGACTCAAAGGCATGGATCAGATCAGAATCGAAAAGTAAATCGATTTAGCTATATATGTCCGTCCATCCGTCCCTCTCCACGATAACTCAAAAAATAAAGGAGCTAGGATTTTGAAATTTTCAGAAATTCGTTTTTATGCAATAGCCGACATCGTTATTGAAATCCAGCCAGTTTGGTCCACGGGTTCGAGTACCTGCCATACAACTCCTTTTTTTATATGAGCATTACTCTACACCTAATACTGCGTGCCTGAAATTTTGCCAAAAATAGTTTATGGCCAAAGTTTCTGCATATGAAATTTGGTTGGTATTCTGCAGTGGGTTCGAGTAACTGCCATACAACTCCTTCTTTTATTCAAGCATTACTCTACATCAAATAAAGTTGTGTATCTGAAATTTTACCAAAAGTAATTAACCGGATGATATAATGTTTATATTACGGTCATACGGGTATCACAGAGTTGACACAATCACTCTATCACGCTCTTCTTCGTTTTCAATTAATATTAATAGTAATTGAAAGTTTTTTAACCGCTATTACTTTTAATTTGAAATATCAATTTTGAAATTTGAAATGATCAATTACGAATTACTTCTAATTGTAATTGAATACGTTAAATTAAATACAAAATGTTTCAAGTGTGTATTTTATGCTTGAAGAGATTGTGGTTTTAATAGAATAACAATTTCACAAAACCAAGAATTTAAGGGTGCTTAGCGTCTTTTCAAGACTTTCTATTCCACCGAAAAAAAAATTGTTAAACTCCAAACATTTGTTTCAATTATCGAAAACTTTTTAATCCAAAAATTTGAATTGTTTTTTAACATTAATTTAAATTTTTAATTATATATTAGTTATAATAATAATTTTTAATAAAATATTTTGGCAAATGCACTAATACCAAAAACTAGTTTTCAAAAATTTAATTATATAATTTATTAAACTAATTATTTACAACCAAAATACTACAGAATCTTTGGTTCGTTATATTCCACGAAACAGTTTTTTAAATTTTCGAAAAATTTAAACAATACGGTTCATTAATTGAACCCACTTACAAATAAAAGTTTATATAAAATTATATATATATCAACGAATTTTAAATTTTAATACCTAATAAAATATTGTACCAAAGAATTCCAAACTACTAAAATACGGTTTAAGAAATATTACCAACAACATAATATATTACATAGTAACCTAATCACTGTATAACATTAATTTTTATAACAGTTTTCTGTAAAAATTTTGCTAATATGTTATTATTTTTTGAGTAAACGTTATCGCATTTTTATTTTAATTCTGTTAACTGCTAAGATTATATTAACTCTTACCAAATGTCAAATATAAGAGAAAATATAATTTACTGTTATTTTTCAAAACTGTAATTTCTGAAACTATGTTATTTTTTCTGTTTAAAAAATTAAACAGTACCTATGTAATTTTAAATATTGATAATAAAATCTCTGTTTAATATAAAATCATATCTGTATTTCAATGTCATTAATTTTTATTTTTAGTTATTTTTAACATTTTTAAATATTAAATCAAATGTAGGTAGGTACAACATATTTGTATTTGTAAAATTTTAATAATATTAATCTATTTTAATATAGAATCCTGCAAAAAATTATTCGTAGATATCTGTAAATACAATATATTTGAAAAATTAATGTATCCTTTCTGTAAGCATGACACAACAAATTTTCTGTTATACCGTAAAAGAATTTTCTGTTATTTTTTTTCTTGTTTTATTGGATCACAATAAGTTTTGTTGTTTTTCTTTTTTTTTAAATTTCTGTGCGAAATTTTAGTACTTAAATATTATAAATTTTTTTTAGTACGCATGGATATTTTATTATCATAAAAATTTCTAAATAACCTTTATAAACCGATGTTTTTATTTAAATCGACGTTTTTATTTAATTTTTTTTGTAATATTTTTTTGGCAGTTTATTCAGTACAGTACTAAAATCTTCATTAGAAACTCAGTCGGTATTTGACCATTAGAGTGTTGATAACACATTTACGCGTACTTTTTTTTGTGTAATTCACAATATAGTGAAAATAAGCAAAATTAAAATGTGTGTGAATTACATTAAAAAAAAAAAAAAAGCAAAATTATAAAAGTTATGTTATAATTTTCGTAAATATAAGAAAATATAATAGATAAATAAAATTAGAGTATGTGCAAGTTTTCATCCATATTTTGATAAAATTTATATTTTTAGAAACACGATAAAAAAAATTAAAAAAAAAAAAACATATTTTAAAACATAAGAAAAAAAAAATTGCGTGACTAAAATAATAAAATAGTACGTGTTTATAATATATATATATATATATATATATATATATATATAAATATTATATAAATATTATAAAAGATCTAAGATGTAAATATATAAAATCATATAATATAATATTATTAAGGTTCATGTGTTAAAACTTCAGAAAAAAAATCTTAAATATATATATACATGTAAATAAATATATATATCCAAAACGTGATCGTGATTTGTGAAAATATGTTAAGGATAAAATAATTTTCCTAAAAATTTGACACAATTCAAAATGCAAGGATAAAAAAATAATATAATATAATAATTATAATTATAATTGCGTGAATACTATTCATACAATACACATATACGTATATACAACTACTAAGAATATAATAATTATTATGCATTGAAAAAATAAATATGTTAATAATTAATTAATCATATTTCGTCTATTTGTTGTATTTGTATAGTTAAATAGATGCATAATCATATATAAAAACCGTTATTAATCAAATACAATTACCAATATAATTATATTAAACCGTTATGATCCTTATCATTGATTTTGTATTATAAAACAATACAGGAGTTAGTTAATTTACAGCAAAATTTTAAAATAATATTAACAATTAGATTACAAATGAAAAATAAAAATATACCTAATCATTGTGAATTGTAATTGGTAATTATTAATAATTAATCTGTTAAAATAACAGTAAAATATGTTAAAATATTTAAAGTTTTTAAAGATAATTTGTCAAGTTCTTTTTAATTTCTTTAATACTAAAATACTTAATGAATTTTTCAAAAGAATTGAATTGATTAGTTTTTTTAACAAGTTTTTTTTTTTATATTTTAATCTAATCTTATTATCCTTTAAGTGTTTTGTTATTTCTATTATCCTTTTTTTTATCATTTTGATAAAATAAAATTTGTTAAAATGTAATCAAATTATAACATATAATAATACAATCTGTACTCTACCCTATAAGACAATGTACAAAGAATATTAATATGATTATTGAGGTCAACAGTCAACTCTAAATCCTTTTGATAAGAGAATGTGCCTATATGATTTTATTGTTAGATGTCTATATATTGGCATATTAAACGAAATGTATATATATTATATTATAATAAAAAAAATAATATATTTGGGAATTGAATAATTTAATTTGAATGTTTAAAAAAAAAACCCGTTATTTGGTGCTGCATTGTGGCAGAATAATTAATTTTAAAATAATTGAAAAAAAAAGTTTGGCGTTGTATATTTTATATACCTATCTAATAATAATATAATAATTGCATTATATTTAATAAATTGTGATTTATTTAATCCATTTTTTTTTTTTTAAAGTTGTTTTACATTATTATCTAGTTGTGGTTTGGCTCATTATTTGGAGCATGTTAGATATCATGTTCTAAAAAAAAAAACATATTAAAATTGAAATTAATTAATATAATAATTAATTATTTATTTATTTATTAAAATTAGTTATAGAATTTAAAAAAAAAAAGCATAATAATAAAAAGTTATAAATTAAAATGATAATACAAAATTATATTTAATATATATTTTTAAAAAAATAGTGAAATTATTATATACATAAATATATTATGTACAATTAAAATATTTAATAGAATAATTTAATATCAAGAGTTATTATATCATAATTTAATTTGTTAATATAAAAACTTTATATAAATCTGTTCCAAAGATTTTAAAATAATAGTTTAAAAGTTTCTAAAAGCTTATTATAGTCTTAACTTGAAAATAATAAAAATTTAAAATTTCTTATTTATATGTTTAAAAGATTTGTTAACTAATTTTGATTTCTCTAAAAATTTTTAATTAAGGACAAAATAACAACACCAGATAACAGTAGATAATAAAATCATTGATTCAAAATTTTTAATATGGTCATTTTAACTTGATTTAATTTTAAGAGTTTTAAAACCAATTTGTGTTGTCCTATATACCAAAATAATGTAAGGTGAATAGCTACAGTTTAAACTAGGGATTTCAAATTTTCAGAGAAGCCATATCATTTAAAATAATATAGATATGTTAATTTGATTTAATTTTAAGGATTAAAAAATTTAAACTCGAAAAATATTGTATTTTAAATAATGGAACGAGTTATTAAAATACTGCTGGATATGAATTTAAATAATTTAAATTTACACTTTAATTTAGCAAATTTTTAGTAATTCATCCAATGACTTTGGTTACGAAATCCAATTAAATTACAAGATAAATTTTAATTTTGAAGCTGCCAAGCTTAGGTTAATAACATTTTCAATTTTCGGAATGGTATAAGTATCATAGATAAATTCAAACATTTTATTACATTGTTTAATTTGGGAACGATACAATTGTCAAATTACAGTTGATAATTTTAAATTTGATCAGTAGATATTTCGCAAAAGAAAACCTTAACAAAAACACATTTAGCAAAATGTCCTTTAACAACTAGGTACTTTGCATCTTATTTTACATTTCTCCGTCATGCATTAGATGGGATTTTAGAGTTGTATTTACAAACAGGGTTCCCATTTTTTCAGAATATATATTAATATTATATATGTCTATATATGAGATACCAATGTCTAAATGTTAAATGTACAGTTGCTAAATGTTCTTTTGCTAACTTATCCATTTTGTTAAATGTCTTTTAGTTAACTGTTTCTTTTGCGAAATGTCTACTGATCAAATTTCCAATAGCCAAATGTAGGCAAATGTCACATACCATTTTCATTTAAATTTTTAAAATAATATTTCATTTAAAAAATTTTCCTAAATATAACATTTTTTTTGAAAATATTTAAAATAATTCAATTTAGAAATTTCCTTTCTATTTGAAAATACTCCTAATTCTGAAAATAACTCTCTCTGTTATTTATTTAACTATTTTCTAAAAAAAAAATACAAGGATATTCTTCAAAAAAGGTTAATGATTATATTTTCTTGTTACTGACCTTTCTAACCTTCAAAAAATTCTTTATTCTCATTCCTTTTAATACTTTTTAAGGATAACCAAATAAAATTATCCTTAAAAAAAAAATTCTCAAAACAAATCATTAATCAAAAGAAAATTTATTTCCTCCGTTTTTTTTTTTTTTTGGGAAAATTTTTGGTAAAAAAAACAACAAAAAAAAAAAATATAAAAGTAATTTACTTAGATTCATTTAATAGTATAAAACAAAAAAAATGGAATAAAAAACATAACATAAAAAGGATAATAGTAATAATACAGTCTATATAAAAGTTAAATAGAATAAAATTTTTTATAATTATAATACAAAATGAAAATAAAATACAGAATTTTTCACCTATTAATTGTGAAGAAATTACAGGGTGCACAACAAATAATGAACGCTAAATTAAAAAACAGGAAACGAATAATAAATAAATTATACAATATTTAACACATGTGTTATAACTGTGTATTATAAATGAATTTATTATTTTTAATATCCTGGGTTTTATCTTTAATATTTAGTTAATTTTCCATTTATTTTAATCAATTCAATTCTGTTGAATAGTCCTTGTTTTTTTTTTTTTTTTGATAATTCCTAATAAAAAAGGATACCTAACAGAATAATATTTATCACAATAAAATAATATATTTTATTATTTATTGCAGTGTGTAGTCATAAGGATAAAAGAATTGTGTATTTTAAAAAAAAGGATATATGTATATAATATAATAATAAATTTTATATAAAATAGAATAATATATGAATAATTAGTTAAAATTGTGCAAATTATGAAAATAAAATAATTTTTACTATTGAATATAATAATTGCAAGTGAATTTATAATTTATAAGTGAATGAAAAGTATATCTACTAGATAAATCACTTAAAAAATAAGAATAAAGGTCAAATACAAATACAAAACAAAAAGTAATAAATAATTTTTTGAATAAAAAATTAATCAAATTTAAAAGGAAGTGAAATGATTTGTGTATAAAATTCCTATATTCAATATCCTATACATGCGATATAATAATATATTAATTAAAATAATTGAAATATTATGCAAAATATAAAAGTTATGAAAATATTATTTAACAAAAATATAATATAAATTTATATTGATCCCAAAAGTAAAATAAAATAAAATAAAAAAATAAAATTTTAAAAAGTTTAAAAAAAAAAATAACAAAAAAGTTATATAAAATTTTGGAAGTTATTTAATATTTAAAAAAAAAAGTTTATAATGTAAAAAAGTTATAGCAAGATTTAATTTGTGTTGTTGGAATTTGAATTTTGAAAAAATTTTTCGAACGAAATAATTTTAATGGATATTTGCTGTAAGCTAATCCTAAAAAGGTTTGAGATTTATTTTTTTTGTTTAATTTTCCAGGAAAATTATACTAAGATCAGAGTTAAATTAATTATTTAAAATTTATTGATAATGATTCTATTAATCTGAGTAATATTGTTACTATAAAACCTAAAGAGGAAATGGTAGATACTTATGTAAGAGATTTGAAATTTTCAGGAAAATTATAAGTGGTTTGAGATTAGTTTTAAGATCATGGTATCTATTACCTCTTCCTGGAATGCTTTCTTATTTTAATAAGCGTTCGATTGTGAATTAAGTAAGATATTCCGTTTTTTGGATTCGATTTTACTTTTTTTTTGGGAGGGAGTGAAATTACGACAAAAGAAATTAAGATAAATCCACTTTATTAACAAAAACAATAGGAAATAAATTCGAATTATCTGTTCTATCTATCTGACTGATAGCTTAGTGTTTAGAGTGAGGGCGAAAAGTTTCGGGTTCAAAAAATTGTTTGGGTCAGATGATATCTAATAAAAAAAATATAAGTTATAATTGATACTGTAATCATTTATATCATAATATAAAATATATTTAACTGCCCACCTAAAAAAGATTTCACTCACTGATCATACTGACTGTGGTAGGGGACTCTACATAATTAAATAAATTAAATACGTTTATCTTATTTCCAATAAAAATTTGTAAAAATTGAATAAAGTTTCAAAATTTCAAAAAATTAGTTCAATAAATAAATTAAACGGTACAGGGGCAACTGTTTTTAAATCTAACTCTTATACTGATTATATAGATACTGATTACAAATCTCGTGTAAATATTATTAAAAAAGGGAATACCTTTGTTCTGACTTCAGTTTTAAGATACTTGCTAATTTACAGTTGCACAAAAACATATAGGTATAAAAATATTCTGGGAAAAAGGAATACTCTGATTTTGGTACCCAACTCTTAAAAACCAAAACTGCGTGAGAACTTTTTTCAGAATATTTATAAATTACGAAGGATTTTGTAGTTTGTTATTTAACTTTATTATTAAAAGAATATTATCTTATTTCTACATGCAAGATTCTTAATATTTTAAAATTCAATTTAGAAAAATCAAAATTTAAGTAATTTGCTTAACAGAAGTTTAAAGACGGTAGCCTTATTAACTTTAATTCTTTATTATTTAATAATCTGTTTAAAAGAAAGTAGAAGGATTTTATTGTTGCTCATAAAATCAAAGTTTCGATAATTTGTTTAGATTTTAGGGCGGAAGCCTTCATTATTTTGAAGACTTCCTTGCGAGTATATGAAGATTACTTTAAAAAAACGGGATTAGGAATTGCTTCAAAATCAGGGTATTCCGTTTTTCCAGAATATTTTCATATTTTGCATACGCAATATTGTTAATTTAAAGGACAATATTGTTCATTCACTTTTTGGGATTTAATATTCCTTTTTTCGACAATAAGATAGATTGGACTTTACTTTCATTATTTTTTTGTAATAGATGGAATCGGCTTCATTTCATTTAACTTTATTTCAACTCTCCTCTCCCTTTATTCCACTATTTAGATTTCATATTTTTTTTTAATTTAAGATTCTTTTAACATAATTATAGATACATTAAATTGTCTTAGAAAGACTTAAATTTAAAAGGTAGGATTGCGTTATTAAGTACTTTTCCGCAATACATTAATTCCCATGTTGACATCTATCGCTAATTTTTATAATTAAACCCTGTACCCTGTAAAATCTGTATACTTGGAATTAAATTACTAAAGTCATCCCAACTATCTAAACTCAACCTTCTCGTAATAAATCTTAAAATTATATTAATATTTTAGAATTATAATAACGGTTTGGAAACTTAAAGAATAGTAGAATTTGAAGACTGTTATTTTTAAATTTTTTTCCTCTTTATAAAATTACAAACTTAAGGCTTCGTTCTAGGCTATATTTCTTATATAATTAAAGATACGTTAATTAAAAGAAATAAAAAATACAAGTAACTGATAAAACTAATTTAAATTATATTTGATAAAATAACAAAATAATATTTCCTCAAATATCCAAAAATATTAAATTACACTAAATTAGTTTTCCAGAAATAATATTTTCATGAAAATTTTTCCTCATGACCTTAGGGAAAATCCGAAAATGTTAAATTAAAAACATAAGAATATAATATAGCTAAGTATAGTTATTATACATAAATGATAATATTGTTTACCTGTTAGAAAAACATAATCAAAAATAGTATCTTTTCGCGTCCCCACGTTCTAGATAATAACTACTACCAAGTAGATATACTATTACATAAAAAAATTTTAATAATTTTTAATATGTAAAAAGGAAAACTAAAATTTCCTTCCATTAAATTTCTTGTATCAAATTTCAGATTATAAACGTTTCACCTACTAATTTAAATCTTATATTTTAAATTTACGAATAAGATTACTGGAACCGACATTGAATTCGAAATCATTGATATTTTGACTAGAATTTTAAACGTAATAATTAGATCAATTTGTTAGCTAAATTAAAGCATTAAGGGGCCCGGGACAAAAGGAAATAAAAAATACATTCAATCGGTTCTAACATTTTTTTGCCTTCGAATTCAACCAAAAATAAAGTTCTTTTGGGAATATTTCCGATTGAAATTAGAAATAACGTTCCAGACCTTGTATTTAGAGACTCAGAAGTCGGGTCTAAATGATTACAAAAACGAAGTTCTCGATTCTATGATTCTCACTAAAAAGGTAAAGTTCACTACAGGCTTAAAAAGTGGTACCATAATTTTAGAGCTTTTTGTTGGGGGGTTGGCTAAAGATTTCAACTTTATCAACTTTCTTTGCTGTATTTAAATTCTACATTAACTGTTTGTGAAATTTCAAATTAATTTAAACAAGTGATGAAAGTAGACAAGGGTATTTAAAAAAGCACATTTTCAGATTTACATAGGGTTTGATACTGATTTTAATTTTGGAAATATATACACTGGTGAATAAGTTACTGATTTATAAAAATGGAATCTTTCTAGGCCCTTTTGAAGTGCTAAGTGAAGAAGGTTCCGAAATTTTTACTAAGCAAACTTATGGTGATGCTCGATGATATAAGTAATAACAATTCCCCTCGCCCAATAATTTTAGGTTTTAGGAATTTAATTGTGACTTCCTCTAAAATTTAAAATTTTCCTAGAATTTTATTATCTAAGCAAAAATGGTTAAAACTAAAGAGACACTTTCTTCAATTTTAAGGACCCCTTTTAAATTTAAGAAAAATATTTAACATTTGTTGAAACATAATGTAGGAGCTTTATATGTTGTATGTTACTAAAAAACGATTTGACGGTGATCAAGATACAGGTGCTTAAAAATAACAAAATTTAAATTTTCGATCTTGTACAGCTCCTAAACAGGGGCCGTGACAAAAAAATTTCTTAAACGATTTTCACTAATTTCTAAATGATCTTATTTCTCAGTTTTTAACTTCAACCAAAAGATATGAGAGGGCAAAAATATTTTTAGCGAAAACTGAGTTTTAAGTTTTACAAACGGTAATTTTTAGTACCGTATTATCACTGTATACATTTACGCGATAAAACGATTTTTATAAAGGTTATGAAAGCTGCTGTGTTTTACCGTTTTTAGATTGAAAATAAAACTATAAGGATTTTCCTATTTGGAGGCTGTAGCTCCGTAACAAATCAGGCTACAAGAAAAATTATTTTTTTTGCAATACCTACTATTAGTTGAAATTTCTTTTTTCTACTTCAAACGGTTAAAAAGTTTTTGTAACATAAGGACAGAGTGAAACTATTTAGGAACATTTTTACAATTATTCTCATAGGCATGCCAGACGTCAGAGTTTCATAAATTGTTACAGTGATTTAATCATGATATATAATTATTTAAAATAATTTTCAGACATGAATATGAATCATAAAATTATTCCATGTGCTTGTCAGAATCATAATTATGTTTTTGTTATGCATGAAGAAAAGAAAATTTATTTCGAACGCAAAAAGTCGAGCAACAGTAATTAATGATAATTAATTCATAGACAACGATGTAAAAAAGTCACCGAAACAAATTATAGTTACAAATTTTATAAAGATTCCAGACAAGATACATGTGAGTTTTTACAAGATAAGACGATATGAATTTTGAATAAATTTTAACTTTACAATTAAAATGATTGCATGAAAACATATCTATAGAATGAATGTGACTTTTTAGTAATACGTACTGACATTTTTCAAAAATTGATTGTTTGAAAATGGAGATGACTCTTGGTTGAAAATGAGATAGTTAAGTAACCAGGCGAGAGTTGAGAGAAACTTAGTCCTAATTTAAAATCTAGTTCCAAAATTTAGACCTAAAATCAATATATATAGTAAAAAAACAGGTTCAAAAAAGAATTATTTCATCTAACCGGTGGAGTAGTGGTTAGGATGTCGGCCTTTCAATCCAAGAGTCTTGGGTTCAAACCCTGACCAGATCATATTTATAAAAAATATATATAATTTTTATCATTATAGTTTATATTATGATGCAAAATTAATATATCTGCCACGCGTGAAAAGAAAAAGTTCACTAGCTGATGAATTAGCTTGTCACATTGTATTTATTTGGGGAATTTTTATAAATAAATAAATAGTGAAATTTCACAGTTGCAGTAGCTGATTTTTTAAACCGAACTTAAAAGTCGAACTTTTTAAATTCTAATAATAGCTTCTTAATTAGATTTTACTACTAAAGCGACGATAAACTGTTTAAAAACTTTGATTCGACTTCCAACTTCTTAAAATATAGGCCTTCTTTTTTCAATATACGAGCATTATAATATTCTTATAATTACGATATTATAAGTGTCATCGTCATCAACATCTCCAAAACTTTCATTTTTTCCAACTTCAGAAAACCCATTCATTATTCAAAGATAAACAAAATGAGACTCATTAAATTTTTCAAAACTCACTTGTCACTCACTTTTTACTCGTTTGTTCACTTCTGACAGTCATAAAGGTTTAAAAAATCTAATTTTTTCAAACTTTTGTGTTTTTATAGGTTCTAAAAACATTCCACAATAAATATTTATCTTTTTGTTCTGAAATAAATGTATCTGCGGAACTTTACAATATAATTCCATTTTTTACCTCACTTTATCCCAAAAAGAAGTGACTAGACAAAAATTCGTGAAGATCCCACTTATGGTTTATTTTATCTATTTATATATAAAGAATCCCCTAGCCCAAGCAATGGGAAAAGCAAGAAGTTGAGTATTTCATTTTCATTTTCAAGTTTAAATTTTATTTTTTTATTAGAAATTACCATTTGACCAAGATTAAATTAAATACATTTTCTGTTAGAAACCGACGTTTTAACCACTGTACCTCCTGTCGAATCACAAACGTTAATTTCTTTTCAAATATCATCTCGAATTTTTTTCCAACTCTGTTTACCTAATTCATTAAAATTTTATTTTTAGTATTTACTTATTTTATTCTCGAATCGTCAATCAGACCTTATTACATTTAGCTTTATAGTCTATGTACAATGACGCTCTCGTTTCGCTCTCATTACGCAGCCAACAAAGGAGTATCCACAATAAAGTGTAAATGACTGCGTTTTTTGATATTGTTTGGTTTACAAATTTTATGAGTTATAAAATATTCAATAGTTTAGAGTTATTTTGAATAATGGTTTGATATTATTTAATACTAAATAGAAAACAAATTGATAATTTTACTAATTTTTTATTCTGACAATATGTATTTTTTTATTTTTCAATCAAAAATATTTTTGAAAGTTTAATAATTTGACATTTGAATACGTAGAGAAAGCGAGAAAGTTAAAAGTTAAACAACTTTTTCAATGGCTGCGGCACGGCTGCGTTAGGGCTGCGTCTATGGTAGAAAATTTCATATAATTCAATACATTTAACTTAATTTGACAGATAGCTACGTGCAGAGAGTGAAACGAGAGCGTTCATTGTACTGTGTACTGTGAGAGTGTTCACGGCTGCGTCAGGGCTGCGTCTATGGTAGAAAATTTCATATAATTCAATACATTTAACTTAGTTTGACAGATAGCTACGTGTAGAGAGCGAAATGAGAGCGTTCATTGTAGATAAGGTATTACAATCTATTTTTTTTTTATAAAACTGTGATCTTTTTATAAATTTTTATTTAAAGCAAAATAAATTAATAATATTTTTCCGTATATTATTTAAATAATTTTTTTTATATAAATATATATAATATATACTAAATAAATATTTCTACATACATATCAACAAAATATTTAACAACAAAAAATATTTTATATATTTATTATATTTTCTAAATATTTTGATAGAAATGAAGTTGACATTTAATAAAAATAAATACAAAATATTATACAAATACACACATAACATATAAAAGAATTTATAAATAGTGATTGAATTAAAAAAAAAAGGAAATAAAATATAAATATTAAATTTCCTATTTCCTATATAGTGAAAAAAAAACTATAAATATTTACATAAGTTTAAAAAAATTTAGTTATTTATTAAATAATAGAAAGCAAATTCAGCAAAATATAAATATTCCGAATATGTATAAGAAAAAAATAGCCATAGTGAAAAAATATTAAAATTTAAATAAAATACAAAAATTAAACAGTGTTTAACTCAACTGCTGAAAAAAAAAAAATATTTAAAAATGGTATCAAAATTAAAAGTTTATTATTTATTTAAAAAAAATAATATTTATAATATTTCAAAATAAAAAAAAGAAGTCAATGGTTTAAATTATTCGGGACTTTTTTTTTAAGTAAAAAAAATATATGTAAAAAAAACACATAAAATGTTCGGTTTGCTTTTAAATAATATAAAAATTTAATAAAAAAATTTATAAGTACCGAATACATTATAATAAGCTTCATTATTCTTCCATTAAAATTCCAAAAAGAATTAGAAAACCACCACCATAAATACAAATGATCTAAAAACAAACAAAAAAAAAAAAATAATAAAAACAAAAAATCAAAAAAAAAAAAATAGAAAGAAAATGAGAATAAAAATGGAAAAACGCCGTTCAAAGTTACCACCAAGCATATCATTAAGAAAATTATTGCTCCTGTTTTTCATGATTTTTCATTCAAATAATTTAGCACATTGTGGAGAGAAATTAGGTAAGTGGCTTTTTTTTATATTGTATTATTATATATCTACTTATTATACATTATTATATTTTCTTTTTAAATTTATAATATTTTTTCTAGGACTTTATAAGTATTCGGAAAAAAACCTCTTGAAAATTTCCCTGGATATTATTTTTTTTTTTTTTTGAAATTTTCTTTTAAAGGTTAAATGTTGGGTATTTGTTAAATGTTTTTGACTTCTTTATTTAAAATATTTAAACAGTCATTGTGTATAATATATAAATAAATATCTCTTGAAATTATTAAAAATTTTATTAAAAATTCTTAGGTAGGTTTATAGGGGGAATAGGTACTTAATATTGCAATACAAAAAAATTTTCAGATATTTGCATTATTCTCAAATTTATCTAAAATATTTGTGTCTGAAATTTTTTATTTCAGTTTTCAAAAGGAATTTTGGAATGGGGGAATTAATAGTGTAGAGTATTAATTCGTAATTTTTCTTCAATTATTACAAACTATTGAAAACCTCACGAACAACTAATTACTCATTTTGGGAACATTCTATAACATTAGGATTAATCCTCGTATCCTTTATGATAATTTTCGTAAATCAGTTTTTTAAAAATTTTAGAGTTGGATATAAAATCAGAGTTATCAGCATTTTCCAGAAAATAAAAAAAAAGATTTTCTAAATGGGAGATTTTTTTACAAACGAGATTTTCTAAAAGCGAGATTTTTGAAACTAGATTTCGACCCCAACCTGGTCATTGTATTACGTATTACTAAAACCTAAAAGTGTATGAATTACAGTAGTATAAGAACATGTTAACAGAATATGTGAATTCTATTCATTAAAAAATTTCTAAAGCCAGATAAGAAAAAATAGGTTCTGGAAGTTGAAAATTTTTCAAGAAATAGATTTAGAGAATCAAAGTGTAAAAACACATACCTAGTGGAAAATAAACTATCGTTCACCAAAACTATAAAATATATTACATTCTAGAAGATTAAAATGTAATGAGTCATATAAAATCCAAAATCAGCCACATTATTTTCGTACTATGTATGATAGACCTATTTTTACGAAACTCGTTTAAATTATATAAATATATTGAGATTGTATGAAAAAAATACCATAAGTCACCCCAAATCTTTCGATAAAATAATTCTTATAAAATTGAACGATTTCTGTTGTATTTATTAATTTTTGCACCGTCCCCTACTACATACAATATGATAAGTAAGTGATTCAGCCTTTCTTTTTCAGATGTGGCAGGTATATATTTCATATTATGGTATAAACTATTATTGATATAAATTATAAATTATATTTTTACACCCGTGCATTCATAGATGACAGTTGTATAGAGGCACTCAATGTATTCCAAAAGTATATTATTATATTATTAGTATGTTATATTAATAATACTTAATTAAGTATTTTTTAAAAAATATATTCTTAAATTTTTATAAAAAATATTATCTAGCTATTTTTATTTTAATTTTTGATTTCCTTAATGCGAATGAACAATTTCTACAGCAACGATTTATTTTAAGATACAAGATACAATATTCAATTTATTGAAAATATTTTCAGTTATAAAAATATTTATTATCTTTTAGTTCAAATTTTATCCTATATTTTATTAATAATATTTTATACCTACCATATATTATATGTACTGTAATACGGATATATATACGTATTAATTTCAATTACTAGAAACATATTCATGACGGTACTACGAAATAAGTTCGATTGGAATTACTTTGACAAAATTTAAAATGAAATAAGTTTGAAAAATAATTAATTAAATTAGGATAGGTTTTAGCTTAAGATCTTAAGAATCACAGGTAGCTATACATTTTTTTCATCAATCCTATTTTAAAACCAATTATAAAATCCCTTACGATTTAGAGCCCTGCATATTGATGTATATTCATATTTTGAAAAACTGGGCAATCCTAATTTTACAAGCAACTCTAATAACTAAACTAATTTAGAAAAAAAGTTATATTTCAATCGAACTTATTTTATTTTTAGCACATTTTCAAAAAATTTTGAAAAAATGTGCAAATATAGTTTTACTCAGTTCCTTTGTCCGTGCGTTTAAAACACATTTACGCCGTTTTAAATAAAGAACCTAAATTTTAACTTCAAATAGATATGCCAAAAAAAAATAAATACAGCCCCATCCGCCCGAAGCTTGAGCCCCCCAAAGGCAATTGTATATTTAATTCTATAAAATTCTATATTTCAACTGTTATAGCAAGAGTTCCTTCTCTAACTTATAGCTTTATGAATATATTATTTTATTATTATAATTATTATTATTATTTTTATTAATATATTTGTCTAGAATGAGGTGTAACAAACGCATTCAATTAAATGTGTTTTGTTGGATGTGTTCAATTATAAAAAAATAAAATATTAATGTTTGGTTGGATGTGTCTTATTTTAGAAAATAAAATACAATGAATTATCATAAGCAGGCCAAAAAATATTTTATTATTTTTAATAAAAAAAAAAAAAAAAACAAAAAAAAATTTGTGTATGAAATTAAATTGAATTATTAGTCTATGAATTAGTTCATTTAAGTTTTAAAAATCACAGATGATTTTCTGGAAATTTTAAATAAATAGTAAAACATTTTGTAAGTAAAAATTAAGAAGACTGTACTTCACAGGAATATTTGTATAGTAAGTTTTAATTATTATCAGCGAAATCTGAAATAAGGGCGAAGGCCCAACGTATGCTTTGATGCATTGCTAGGCTTGCTTAAGCAAATAAACCAAGCAATGTAATCAAAATAATTTCAAAGTTTCCGTCATCTCTCCTTTGTCTATCCCTCATCTCCTCATCTATTCCTCACAATCTTTTAATTATTTTTCTTTTTTTTTATTATAAAAAGTTGGTTGGGAAAGTGGTTTCGGTCGTACAAAACCTGAGTTCAATGCATCATAGAGTAGCCAAACAAAATAAATTTTTTTTAAACTAAATTAGGTATATTAAAAAAATTCAAAATAAAGTTTATAATTTGCATTTGATAATACAAAATTCAATTCATAAATCAACATACATATAAATAATAGATACATTATTTAGCAAGGTTACATTATAGAATGTTAGCAACAAACAAGTATTTCGATTTGAATCTAAATAAAGGAAACAATATAGAATGTAAAGCAACATTTTTTTAAAATATATATACAAAGCATTAATAGATGGAAAAATAGATCATTATTGAAACAAAATAAACCTATAAAAAAATTTAAAATCTTTTCTTAATTTATTTAATTTAAACAAGTACGCTTAAATAAAAAAAATATTAATTGAAATTAAAAAAAAACTATACCAAGAAAGGATTTGAACTAACGACACCAACACTTTATAAAATACGAAACATACAAAAAATAGACTACCTAACTTATTCATCTTTAAGTTTATAAGATTCAAGAAGAAATTATATGAGTCATTTATTTATTTTTTGTGTATCTATTACTAGAATCGAAGCATAATCTGCGTTATACAAAATGTAACGGTTGCAATTTTATTTAACACACTTTTAACATAATGTACATAATGAAATTAGAAATAGTTCTTCATTAGAAAAAGTTCTTCTTTCAGTTGACATTCCGTCATTCTGTGACGGGCCAACAGCTAGTATGTATATATATATATATATATATATATATATATATATATATATATAGCAAATGTATGGCATTGTCACCTCTAATATCTTCTGAACTTGAGCTAGAAACTTGAAATTTTAGCAGAAGTTAGATCTTTAGAAATTAGTATGATTTTTTTTTGTGTCCGCACCGATTAGGAGGTGTGTAAAAGAGTTTTCTTAATTTTAAAGGGCTTCTTATAATTGAAGAAAGTGTCTTTTAATTTTTAAAAATTTTTGCCAACATAAAAAAATTCTATGAAACGACCTAAATTTTTGTGCAAACCGCAATTTAATTACTTTAATCTGCAAATTTAGATCTTTCAGAATCAGCATAAATTTGTACAGAAAAAAATTCGGAGCCCCATTGATTCAAGAACTAATAGGACTTTTAAATTAAATAAATTCTTATTTTTAAATACCATTACTATGGCTCCTGTGCATATAATTCCAAGGTTAACGATTAGCATTGAGGTCTAACATTAGTTTCTTAATTGGATTGGACGTATAATCTAAATATGAATTATTATTCATAAATTTTTAAAATTAGCAAATTAAATAATGTATGAAACGTATGAAACATTGTGTACTTTTGCAAATGTTAGGTTTTAAAAACCCTTAGTTATTTTTCATTAATGTTTAATTTTAAGAATTTTATCGAACTTTTTATCGAATTTATCGAACCGAAATTTTTTCTGTTTTAGTATTGACGTTATTTCAATCGAACTTTTTTCATATCGACATTTATTACACGCATGATAATACTCTTACAACAATCAAATTTTGTTTTATAAAAGAACATATAAACATTAAATTAATATGAAAAACAAAAGAAAATTAAAAATTCTTACATGACTGGAATTTTAAAACTTTATAAGGACAACAAAAAATACAAAAAAAAAAAACAATCGAATAAATTAGAAAATTGAATTTAAAACAGAAATGATAGAAATTTATTAAGAAAAATTTAAAAAAATTTCCTAAAAAAATTTTACAAATATTACAAGATAAAAACAATGGAATGATATTTTATTTGTATTGAATTATTCAGAATTTTTGAAAGTTTACACGCGTAACCTTCGAAATCATTTATATTTACTTATTTTAATGAAAATATAATAAGTTTATTATTATTCTTGTTTATAAAGGTCCTGTATTTTTGATATATTTAAAGTTATATTTAAACATTTTATTTTTGTATATTACATTACCCATAGGTCCTTAATAAGTTAATCCAATTTTTAACTAGGAACGTGTGTTTGTTTTATAGTTTTTTGAGTATAAAAATCTCGTTGTCATCATATTTATTCCGCTCCGTTGCGTTGTTCCTCCGTTTGTTCGTCTGTGATTACACTAAGATAAAACACAATGAATGATACATTAGTAGGGTCTCATTCGTTGGATTAAGCTCCATATTTCACCATAGATGTTTTCATTCGACGCCACACTAGAAAAATCCAGATCCGCCAGATGTCCTGCAAATGAATTTCTGTTTTTTTGATAAATTTTCAGATTATAAACTAATAGAACGTACACTATTTGAACGCCTTCTTGCTAGATGAAAAAAATTTTTCAGTTGTTGACCTTACCATTAACTACTTTTTGAAAAATTTTTGTAAAAGTACGCAGTCTTCTTAGGTATAGATGTGTACTCATATAAAAACTATATAATATGGAAGCTGCTCTAAAATTCTGGCCCAATTTTCTCTTTTTTAATAGCGTTTGTGGCTCTTAATTTAGATAAGACGCGCTTCTAAATCGGTTCACATCTTGATACTGATCGAATAGCATACACGTGAGTTTATATACATATTAATATTTTGTTTTCTTTGTAGCGTGGTAAAACTTTTGTCTAGCATAGAGTTAGAGCTACTTTGGTGCAAGCATTAAACTGTGTTAATTAAATAAATATATGTAACAAAAAATTTAATCGAAACCTATAACTCACAGATAAATTTTCATTAAGATTAGTTTTTAATAAAAAATTGAGTGAGAAAAATATAAATTCCTAAACCATAATTTTATACGGTAACTATAGCATATCAACGGCTTAATGAATATAAACGATCAAAGAAACTGAAGCCTAATCTAAATGACTTAATGAATTACCGATGCCCGATACTCCTTAAAGGAAGTGGAAGAGGAAAAATCTCATAAAATAAATGTTCCAGATAAATCATATGGAAGATGTTTTCTGTCTTCAGATAAATCAAAAGAAAATATATTTTTGTGATCAATCTTTGTTAATAAAATTATCTATGAAATTATTAATTTTGTACTCAAAATTTGTGAAGTAAAGGTTACTTCTTAGTAATTGTAAACTGAGTACAAACTACTTCTTTTAGAAAAGTTTTATACAAACTTGTAAATTATTTACAAGTATTAATTACTCAACTTTAATACAACAAAAAGTTATTTATCAACAATGATTATATTTTGATTAAAACTACTTAATAATAATTTATGCAAATAAAAGAACAACTTCACTTAAAATACACACAAATACACATTTACACTTATACAAGAAAACTTATAACAGTAAAATTAAATCTTTAGTTTTCTTTAATTTTCTACTCTTTTGAAAAACAGGAAACTTTTTTAATTTTCTTATTACTTATCAAAGAAAATTGCATACACTACTAGAATATAATTAACTTAATCCTTGACTTGATATATCCAAATTTTAGTATTATTAGTGTTGTTGTTTTTGCACTACTGTTGATTACAGTTATAAGTTATCATTTGCAAAATCAAATAAAGAAGTGTATATTAATCGTATATGTAGTTCTTCATTTTGTAAAAAAACTCTTGTAACACAAAACAAAGCTACAATATAAATTAAATTAAATACAAATTTTGTCTGAAGAGTATATAAAGCTTAGATAAGTTTTACATAATATAAACACAATATCATATAAGCTTAGTCATCTGTGTACACACATTGTTAAGACTTAAATATAATATACAGTGGTATATATACAATAATGATTTTGATAATGTATATTTTTAGTATAAATGTTTATATTCTTTTCAAAAATCATTAGGTACCCATCCAAAATCTAGTCACGAAATCGGAAATCACTCTTATATTTTAGTATTTCATTAATATTGAGGAAAGTCTGTTTTTTGTATCATTTTATTCTTCCATGTTTTCATAATGACAATTTACAGATTTTTTTTCTGTCTATCTTTTCGACTCATTCCTATATTATATATATATATGTATGTATGCTATATATTATTTTAATTTTATATATATATATACTAGTATCCTAATTTTATATACTTACTTTATACTTTCTTATTTAAAAAATTTGAATGGAATCATTTAAAACCTTAAAATTAAAGTTTATAGTAGATCTGTTCTATTTTTTTAAGAATTCTGCTGACATCAACAGTATTTCTAGATATTTTATATTCCCTCTTTCTAAATCCTGGGTGAAAATATATTCACAAAGAAAGTGAAAATATACGTACATTAGTATACTTATTACTTATGAAATGTGAATTGTTGATTTGAATGATTTTAATTTTACGCTGACCACAAAAATAAAATTATTTTTAGAAAAACTGTTCAAATAACCAGCTAAAGATGTTGGCTCTCAGAATTTTTGCCTAAAGAAAAGAAGACACATTCCAAAAAAAAAAAAAAATCTAATAAAGTTGCTAATGAACTTTTGCAAAGAGTAATAAAAAATTAAAAAAGTATTGTAAAGCTTGATGGTATTAAGAAGACCGACGTGCCATATGGTTCCTGGCCATAATGCTCTTGGGCTTTATGTCCCACCAGCGATAGAACATATTTGCCTAAATATTGCCTATGGACAATATAACCTGTATAACTTGTGGGCTATTAGCAGCTTCAATTGCTTCAAGAGAAGCACGAAGGATGTTGTGAAGGAAAACACAAAGATAGGGACAAATAATAGCTAGTAGAGAAAGTCGTGAAGGCCACGAGGCTGACTAGTTTGAAACTTGTTTGAAACCTGTTGAATATTCTCAAATTTCAAAAAATATCAAAAATTAATATGGTGATAGCTGGTGGGACATATGACTAACAGATAATGAGATATTGCGCCCTATTTGAGTTTGTGCAATAGATCCCATCAGAAGTGAGTCATAATAGCATAAGCATAAGAAAGACTATAAATGATCTCTTTCAGGATTTGTTTTTCTCAACCATTTTAGCATAGCTTATAAAGGAGTAATATTTTTTTTCAAAAATAGGTTTCAATCAGACGTACAGACTTCGAATAGATAGTAGACAAATGAGCTAAGCAGCCTCTCTGCTTTAAATGACATTGATATTCAACCGGGTAAAGTGCACAGTACAGTGGTTAGTTTGCCGACCTTTTATTCGATAGACCCTTTTGCCTCGACTCAGCTACTATTCGCCATTAGTATCAAATTAAGTAATAAAAAGGTATAAAACAAACAAAATTTTGCTCAGACATTGTCTATTACTGTTGCCAGATAACTGGCCTCAAATAATTTTGAAAACTTTTTAAAGAAAAAAAAATATCGTCGTCCCTGTTCAACATAGAAGATTCATTTAAATGTCAGTATATCTTACACTACCAGAACTTCATATTTATTCTTATTAATAATTTTTTTCTTGAGGAACTTTTATTAAGGACCCCGATAATATATATTATTTACTTTGATTACATTTAAAAAGATTTACTCTACATTAGAATATTTTGCTCAAACGGTAAATTGTAACAAATTATTTGATTTAAGAATTTTATTTTTAAAAATTATCTATAATTTTTTATACCTATATTTTAATTCCTAAATTCATTCCAATACTTATAATAAGTAGGTATACATTCTTTCAAAATGTTAAATGAAACAAAATCCGAGTTAATTGAATTTGTTTTCTAATACTTTCATCAAAACTAAAAAATCTAAGCAATCTTCAAAAAAAGCGTCCTTTTTTTTTTCAAAGTGAGATAAGAACTTTCAAAAGGCATCTGGAAAACTTTCTTTCAAAATATATCTCATAAATTATTATTTAGAACCAAAGTGTTTTTTTTTTCAAAAATTCTCATTAAATTTCCTAAAAATTCTTACAAATATTAAACTTATTTTATGAAAGGTTACCAAATACTTTGTATTAAAGATGTTTAAATTTTTAAATATTTAAAACAGAAGTCTTTTTATTTTTAAAAAAAATATTAAATATCTGAAATTTTAAATGAAAATATAATTCCATTAAATTGAAAATCTTTAAAGACCTTTCAGGTTATTTTGCTTTTAGGATCTTTTAAGATTTAAATATAAACATAAGTATAGCAGCAAAATGAAAAACAAAAGAACTTTCAGTAAATAAGACATTGAACTTATTTTGTTTTATAAAGAACAAACTGTATTTAGTTTCAACTTTTTTTTTCAATATTCTGTCTGCTTATTCCTATGATTTGATGTAGGTCGGCATTAGATACAATTTACATCTAATATTGGATGTGTTACGTAATCTTCCGTTCTATATTTAAAGTTATGTAAGATAGACCATTTGGTATGCAGTCTTAAGCCTTAAAAACTTATTTTTCAAATTGGTGTAAAGGAGGATTCCCAAATTTCGGTTTATTATACAAAATATAAGAAACAATTTTCATTGTCACTGATTTAGCAAAGATGAAGAGGAGGAGGAGGAAACGGTCGTTCATCTGTTATGTGAATGTCTGGCCTTCGCTCTTAAAAGAAGAGCACAATGAAAAATTATTTCTTATGTAATCTTTTTGATCTGTCGGTCGCTAATATAACTAACATTCTACGCTTTTTAAAAACTCTAACTGGTTTAATTTAAGAGAATGAAATCCAGGGGTATCCAAACAGAGCTAATGTGGTCTAAGTGTGCTCGCAACAGGCCCGTCTACCTACCTGCCTATTAATCCCTATGGTATTATTTATCATTTCATTCAGCTTGAAAATAAGTTAAAGAAAGTTTTTGAATTAGGAAGAATTTTGGAATTCTAATCTAAATCAGAAACCCTTTTCTAGATTATTTTTATATATGTTTAGATTCTGAATTTAGAGAGATTTTTAAATTGTATTAAAAATTCTAAAACAGGGAATTATCTACCATGTTTCAATCTAACTCTAAGATCCCTTCAGAATAATATCTAAATATAAAAGTTAACAAGTGGAGGTTTTAGTTCTCAAGAGATAGGAAATTAGGTTGAACGAGAAATATATTTCCGAAGCTTTATTTCTCAATTACTAAGAGAATTAAGATCTAGGACGTTATTTCTTAAATAAAGTAACCGAAAAGAGTTTAATATTGTTTGATAGTTGTAACTATTTATATCTTATAACTTATAAATATGTATCTATATTATTCAAATTTTATCCATAAAACACACTAGATTTAGGAATAACAAACTAAAAATAATATTATTTACATTATTTCAATAAAATGTAGACCAAAATCATTAATTTATACGAATATTTATCTTATATTAAAATCATTAAAGTTGAACAAAATCCCGGAAATACTTGGTTCTTCAATGAATTCTGCATGATTTACTTAGATATACAAAACAATTTAATTTCCTATACTACTTACTAAAAAACTACTAAGATTATAGCAACATAAAATTTCCAAATCTAAAGAAAAACCAAACTGCTGATTCACTTTACAACCTTGAAACCTACAACTAAAAACGAATAAAAAAACAAAGCATTTCCTTTTTACATTTACACAGAAATGATATTTCATATCCTTACAAACAAACAATATAAAAAATAACACTTAATATCATTAAAAGCCAGTCATCCAGATTATTTGGTTTGTCAGTCTGAAAATGTGAATACAGTTATGGAAACTATAATTAAAATGGTTGACTTTATAATACTATCAAAGAGAAGCTTATCAAAGTTAATAAACTTAAACTTAATAATTTATATATATATATAGTGATTTAAACTAGATGAATTTAACATTTTTTTTTTTTGAGGTGATAGTATTATTTAACTACAAAAACTCTCTAAAAATCCTTAACAGCATCCTTGAAAGTTTATTTTAACCCTATGAAGACTATATATTTTGAAGAATATATATAGCCCCTATAAAGACAACTATTGAAGATTGATATATAACCTATTTTACAGTAGCTACCTATACATATAAATTTATGTGAAATTTAAAAACCGCTGTATTATGCAGAGTGTCCTTTCATGATTTTCTGTACTCCATCTAGTGATATAAGGCGGCAAAACAAATAGCAAATATTAAAAAAGGAAATCCCTCCGCCCCAATTTCGAGATAGTAGACTCTCTATAATTTTTCTTATAAAAATCTATGGGCTGAAAAGGGATTGACAGCGATCGATAGAGTACCTATAAATATGAATATACTCATTAAAAACATAACAATCAAATTACTTTTGTATATTAATATTTAAAAATATATATTTATGAAATTATTAGTAAAACTAGCAGAATAGACCCCGCGCCTAGATTTATACCGGGGTAAATATTGCGACTGCCAAATTTGTGATATCAGGTATATCTGTTTGTATCTCATGCATGTTCTTTTGCTAGTACGATTTCTTATTATTATTATTTTTATATTGAAAAAAAAATTATAAGCCTCATATTATCTAATTGGGTATTGATTAAAAGTTGATATTGACCTATAGGTACTTAATTTTTGAATTTGATGCTTTTGAATTTTAATGTAAAACGCAAAAGATTTTTTTCATATAATCTAAAATATAAAACTGAAAGGGCTGTTTTTGTAATAATATAAAATTTAAAGTCAGTTAAACAAAAATCAGCTGATTTGAAATGTCATATGTTAACAGAATGCTAAGATACGAACACGTTTAATTTAAGTACAAGTACAATAACCAGTAACATTACGTAACACTCATTACTTCGTCAAGTGTTAGCATTACTAAAATTTTGTTACTTACAAATTTTAAATTTAAGTAAAAGAATCAAGTTCAGATACTTGTAACTCCCAGAAAGTATTTATTTTTGAATTTAATTACTTTTGTAATTATCTTTTATAAAAGAATTAATTCAGATTCAAATTCAGATTCATTATTAGAATATGGATTTGACCTGAAATTTGCATGAATTACAATTCTAGTAGCATTGAACTTTATAAACAAAAATATTTGTAAAATACTTGAATACTTGAAAAATAATTGAGTTCTTGATACTTAAGTATTTCTTGGCATTAATTAATTACTCGAAAATACTTAAGTGTTGAAAAATAATTAAAAAATTAAGTAAACTCAAAATTTAATTACTTTTTGGGAATTAAAAGAATTTTTACTTGATTTTTTTACTTATACGTAAATTTTGTAAGTACCGAAATCTAAGTAATACTGGTACTTTACGTAGTAATGAGTTTAAGATATTAGTACTCTTACAACTATACTTAGGCACCATTTTACTCACTTTTTTTTAGAGTTCGATTTGAGTCAAGTTTTGAGTTAAATTGTCTTTAATACTATGACAGAGTCTGAATATAAAACAGGATACTTTCACAGTTATCTTTGAAAAACGTCTCCAATTTTATCTATAAATTAAATTTTTGAAACTGAAACATATTTTTAAAATGTACAGTTAACTATTAAATTTTTTACAAATTTTTTAAAAGACTCAGTACATTTCATTTGCAATTTTTATCTCCTTAACTGTTAATACATAATACATTTCTTTGTAATGTTAAAAATATTAATTTAAGCAAAAAAAGGACATATCAGATGATTGGATTTTGTATATATACATATATATTATGTCATGTATATATATAAATATTATTTATATATTTTCATTCTTTATATTTTTAATATTTAAACGGACAAGGATTTTTGTAACTTTAATTCTCATCAATCATATTTTTACAAGGATTCATTCAAGAAAAGCACATATTATTATGATTATTGTGATTATTATTATTATTATTATTAAAATGAAAAAATAATATTTTCTGAATCAGTACTTTTTTATTTTATCGTGTGTATGGTGATGTGTTTTTCCTTGGTTAAATTTTTTGGATGAAAGTCAGCACTTTTAGCACGTATATATTTTCACGTTAATACATTCCTACATACATATACTTCGAAATAAATAGAATCAAAATAAATTTGTTTTAATATATTCGTTTTTATTAATATACATACAGACATATAATAATATATATATATATATGTATAGATATACATGCGTTTTAAGAGAGAAACACATAATCACGGAAGTTGATAAATTTAACGTGAAAAACTGAAAGAAAATCCAAAAGTTTTTCAAAAGAAAAATTATTATAATCTTTATATTTTCAATGAAAAGTTTTTTGTTTTTGGTTTGTTTTTCCATATTTGGGAAAAAAATTTTATTTGAAGGGAAAACCATTTTTACTTATAACACACTTTAATCATTCACAAGGACATAAAATATTTTTTTTACAATATTTTTTTTCATTGAAATTACAAACATTTTTTTAAGTTATACTTATACCTGTAACTTAATACAAATTGAACTTAAGTCCTTACTGAAATGTGGTGGATTTGTTTTTCTTTATTGTAAATGAAATTTTGTATAGTGTATTGTTCGTTTAATGGTATTCGAAAAATAAAAGGAAAAAAAGTTTTCCGAAAAACAACTCAAACCATTCGATTTTAAATTTAAAAAGTAATTTCATATAATATGTTTTAAAGTAATTTTATACAATATGTTTGAAATTAGTTCTTAAACGAAGTTTCACTTAAAAAGTTACTGAACTTTTCTAATTATATGAAATATAAGAAACAATTTTTATGTATTTAATGTGAAGAGGGATATTTGAAATACTATACTCTACTCAGTATACTGATTAAAATTTGATTAGAATCGTTAAGTTTATATAATTAATGCACGCAATTAGTTTTACATTGTAAAGATTCCTATGTGAATAGGCTCCCTCATGAAATCAATTTTTAACCTTGTTTAATTAAATAATCTGAACTTTTAAGCTGGTTTATTTCGTTTTAATTAAGATTATTTTGAATTAAATTTTAATATCTAGGAAATTAATATTACAAACAAACATCCTGAAAAAGTATTATTGTAAATGAATTTATACTTACGTTAATTTCGGAAAACTAAGCTCAACTTACTATCTGCTGTCGGAGCTTAAACTATTTATAATTTATAATATTAATAGGGGCTGTGTTATGTACGTAAGCATTAGAAATTAGAAGTATGTTACGACAAATAACACTTAGCATAAGATAGGGCACTCTAATCAGTATCGGCAATCTGTCTTTTATTATATTTAGATACGTAAATACATTTATATACAACGGTGATTTATATATTGTGATTATGGAGTCCTTGGTCTGATTAGTTAAAATATATTGTACGTGAACAGTAAACTATGGAGCAACTACGGAAGATTGAGCTCAACTTACTTACATCCGTCGAAGATCAAATAATTTATAACATATGTTATATGTAAATTTAATGGTACACTATGGTCTACAGCTTAATGATTACTGAATATGATTACTGAATGTTTTGTCAGATTAATTATAATATATTGTGCATAAAAAGGTCAATGCAATGGGTTAGTAGTAACAACGCTGCCTTTAATGCCAAACTCTAGTCAGATTATATCTTATCGTAAAATTGTATAATTATAACGTAGTAGTTTTTGTCATAATATGAAGTTAGATTTAATAAAAACATATAAATAACTCTTGTGAAAGACAATAGATGGCGCAAAAAATTAACATTTGTGTATTCGCAATCTTATACAATAGCTACAGCCAAGTAGTCAACGGCTTAGTGAATATAACAATTGAAGAAACTGAAGCCTTGTCTTTAAATACTCAAAAAAAAACAATTCCATTATAAGGACTTGAAATGGAGGACCTAATTACTTAAGATTTAGTTCAATTCACTGCATGAAGTCGTCACTCCAATTAGGTATGATATATTGTATGTATACAGATCGGCCTTAGAGCTCAGTGACTACAGAATTCTTGATTAAATTACTTATTAACAAAGTAAATGAATGTACACTATGGTACTCTATATAGACTATAGATTCAAGTAATTCCTTAAAATGAAACTGAGAAGTTGAAATTCAGTTTATTTATGATATAATATATTTCAATGTACACTGCGATTTTAGAACCCAGTAATATATGAATGCTTTGCTCATCCGTCATCAAAACATAAATATTGAACGTACTTTATTATAATATAATGAAGTAAATTTTAATTATTAGTTGAAAAATTAACTCAATTAGTCATTAAAAGTAAATAAATATTAAAGCATAAGTGCTCTGAAAACTTTTTTAATTATACTTATAACTAATTTATCTTATTTTTAACTTCCATAATATTAAATACAATTTTCTTAAATCTTATTTAAATTATATGTTACATTCCCCTTAAAGTTAACAAAGTCTCATAAAAACTATTTCATATGAAAACCTTTTCAATATAATACAACTTGACTTTAGATTCCCTACTGTATACCTTAATAAAAAGTTAAACTAGGGGAAGAAATTTAAAAACTTTTTAAGTGTTAAGTTTTAAGACTTTATATTATTTAAATTTATAATACCTATGTATATATGTATTATATTATAATATATGATATCACAATAAGGTACTTTACTATTGTAGTATACATGTTATATAATAATATCTGAATTTAAAATATAATAAAAACGAGGAAGAGTGTAGTAGAGTAGACTGTGTCAACTCTGGGATACCCGTATGACCGTAACATATACATTATATCATCCGGTTAATTACTTTTGGCAAAATTTCAAACATTCAGCTTTATTAGGTGTAGAGTAATGCTCATATTAAAGAAGGAGTTGTATGGCAGCAACTAGAACCCTTTGCAGTAGACCAACCAAATTTTGCAGTAACTTTGGCCATTACACTAAACTATTTTTGGCAAAATTTTAGACACCCAGCTTCATTTGGTGTAGTGTAATCCTCATATAAAAAAAGGAGTTGTATGGCAGCTACTCGAACCCTCAGCAGTAGACCAACTAAATTTTGCAGTAACTTTGGCCATTACACTAAACTATTTTTTGCAAAATTTCAGACACCCAGCTTCATCAGGTGTAGTGTAAAGCTCATATAAAAGAAGGAGTTGTATGGCAGCTACTCGAACCCTCTGCAGTAGACCAACCAAATTTTGCAGTAACTTTGGCCATTATACTAAACTACTTTTGGAAAAATTTCAGACACGCAGCTTCCATAGGTATAGAGTAATGCTCATATAAAATTATAAGTTGTATGGCAGGTACTCGAACCCGTTGACCAAAATGGCTGAATTTCAAACTCGATTCCGTTTTTTGCATAAAAACGAATTTGTGAAAATTTCATAATCCTAGCTCCTTTACTTTTTGAGTTATCGTGATGACGGACGGACAGACGGACAGACGGACGGACGGACAGACGGACGGACATACATAGCTAAATCGATTTATTTTTCGATTCTGATCCGATCCATACACTTGAGTCTATATCTACCCCCCTCCTTCTCTGCGTCACAATCGTAATGGCAAATTTATTATACCCTTGGACTATATAGTCATACGGGTATAAAAATATTAAATTAATTTTTCTCAAGTAATAAAGATAAAAATAAATTTTTAGACAAATTATTAGTTAAGTCTTTGACTATAAACATCATTTATTTTATATTAATAGCGCAAGAAGTATATATTTTTTAATTAATAATGTAATAAATATAAAACAAAAACCTTTTTTTAGGTTCTGAAAAATTAAAAACTTATTTCGACTCAAAAAACTGTCTTAAATTTTATGAGCCTCTTTAATGCTATGGACTACACAAATTTAGTACTTTATTTTTAAAATGCTAATAAATAAAAATATCCTGTTTTTTAAAAATAAAACAATTGATGAAAAAAACGAGAGGGTTTTTAAAAAAAGCACATTTCCAAAATTTCACAATGTTTCATGCTGTATTTTGAATAAAAAGCATTCAATTGGGAAGGTTTCGAAATGGAAAGGTGAAATAAAGTCAAAGCGGCTTTATTATCAAAAACAATGGAAATAAAGTCAAATTAGTAATTATATCTAATTTCCAAAAATAAAATAAATGAAATAAAGTCGAATCAACTGGGATACGGAGATCATATCGATTTTCAAAATGTCGACTCCTTTGAAACCTTTACAGCTCCTAAACACTGGGCGTCTCAAAATCGTCTTAACATATTCGTCTTCACTTAACTTTTAGCAAGTAAAAGCACGCAAATTTTTCCATACACACAAAGTCATAAAATTCCTTAGGGGAATTACCATAATTAAGCTGTTTTAATCGACTCATACTTATTTTGAAAGGATCTAACTTTTCCCAATTTTCAAGTTTCTAACTCAAGCCGTTTGGAAATTAAATCGAGCTAAACTTAAATTATACACTACGGTAAATTAATCATATGGCAGCACAATATATTTATTTTACATAATCTTGTAAAGCGTATAAAAGAAGATGAACGGTCTATTACCATTTTCAGATTAAGAACATTCCTTATAGAATTTTTATAAGGATGATTTAAATGCAGGTCTTTTCCGGACTTTTCGGGGGCTGTAGCATCGGAAAGGGGGAAATTTATGTTCTTACAATACCTACCCGTAGTAAAAATTATTTGTTTTTTATATCAAACGATGTTGAAGATTTGCCGACTCACAGACGAAAGGTTTGGGTAAAATTATATAGTCATATTTTTACAAATTTTTTTCAAAATATGCTAAAAACCAACATAGATAATAAAAAATTATAATAGACTAATTAAAAAGATATTTTCGTAGGTATAATAAAAATATTATGATTGTCATAAAATTTCAGATAATTTTATAAACAACTTATCAGAAATTAAGAAATCACAAAAAGTTTAATAATATTATTAATAAAACCTAATATTAAAATTAATTAAGTTTTTTTTTTTTTTTGACAAAATAAAAATTTTTTAATTGCGCTAATTAAATAAAAAAAAATGTAGAGTAATTATTATTTTTTAACACAACTATAATTTGATAAATGTTAATCTAGATTGGTACAATAGATATGCGGCTGAAAATAACTCATAAATTTTGTTAGAATATGAAAAACTTTAAATTTGGTTGATGAATATCCTAAAAAAGGTTTACTTATATTTAATTCTTAAATTAGTACCACAATATTAAAGATATTTATAGGTAGTTAAATTATATTTATAAGTACCTACTTTCATATAATACTTTTATAGAAACGTAAATTTTTTCTAGGAAATTTTCCCTGTACTTAATTTTAAAGGAATTATTCAAGTATAATTTATGTAAAAATCGTTTACAATATAATTAAAAATCAAGGAAAAGTAAAATTGAAAGAACCAACTTTGATAATCATAAATTGAGTCCAAAATTTTATAATTTCCCGTAACAAATTAATGTTAGCTTTCATTAATTAAATTTTCATTTGAAATTCTGAAAAGGCTTCGACTGAATATGAAAATTAAGTAACTCGGTTTAGTAAATCATTTTTCTGAAATCTTGTTTTTATTATTAGAAACTTTCATTTAGAAAATCATGTTTTTTATAGAAAAATCTTGCCTATTTTAAAAAACTCGTTTTTAAAGATGAAAGAGTTGGATACAAAATAATAATTATTAGTTTTTCCCATAATAATTAAAATAAGAGGTTTTCTAAAACAAGATTTTCAAAAAACCGGTTTTTTAAAACGAGATTTTATTAAAACTAGATTTTCTAAACAAGATATTCTGAAAACGGGATTTACTAAACCGGATTTTCAAACCCAATCCAAAATTAATATTACCTTATCGTAACTGACGACATGGCCTCACATTCGTGATAACATGAATATATGTCCGTCCATAAAGATGAATATATTTAAAAGAAATTTAAAGTCGAATAGAAATCGTTGTCCGGTGTCAAAATTGTGTCTTCACGATGTCCGTGTTTTGAGAACTCACTTATATCTATAATAAGACATGAACATAGAAAATATAATATCAATTTTTAAGAAATCAATTTCATACATATTTTAAAACATGTTAACTTATATTTTACAGTCTTCGAAATTCTAATTCCTTTTCATAATGTATTTTAGAAAAAATACGATTTTTTAAGGCGATTTTATAATTCCTTGATTTTCCCAACTATATTTTGTTAAATTTTAATTTTAAAGTTTTTAAAAGGATCGTTAAATAAATATTAATTTAAAACAAGGAGGCTGAAAGATTAATTCAAATATAGAAAAAAAAAATGAATAAACAATTTAAAATTAAAAAAAAAACTTTTTTAACTCAAAAATTATAATTTGCTTGAATTTGAAAATTGCTCTTGAAAAATATTAAAAAACATTTTATTTTTTTAAATGTTCTCAACTTTTTTAACTTAAATTAAAAAAATTTCCAAAAAAAGTTTTTTAAAACATTTAAGAAAAAATTTTCCATTTTTTGGGTATGATATCCATTTATTTTAAAGTTTTTTTTTTGTTTTTTTAATATAAAATTAATTTTTAAATATTAAAATTGTAAAATTTCAAAGCCCTCAGAAACAAAATGTTTTAATTGGAAATTTTTTATGGAATTATAATTTTACGTAAGTTTCAAGTTAAACATGAGAAACTTATTAAAACAAAATTGTACTTTGCCAAAAATAAATAAATATTTTCAAGGTTAAAACACTTTTAAATACCGCTTTTGTTAAAAATTTAATAAAAAAAAGTTCTTAAAATTTTTTTTTTAAATATTTTTATTAACTGCTAATTTTTTTCTTTTTTTTGTTGTATTGGTTAAGTTAATTGGCGTCTCCAGGTATTGGCGTCAAAATTAGTTATTGGCGTCTCCGGGTATTGTTTGTACGCCTGTGTTTTCTTTTTCCCTGGGGTTTCCATTCCAAGGCTAAGCGACTTATGTTAATGTGACTTTTGCTAAAGATTTAGAGGAATTAAACACAAGAATAAAATAAAATAAATATTCCCTCTAGTCAAATATCAGCATCACCATACATATCAAAATCTATCACATCCTTTTCTTGATTATTTCAATATATTTTCTATGTTTACATGAGCCCAATCCTCATTCCAACCAATATAATTAAGACAAGTGAACCTTTTTATTAAATAAAATTGTGGTTAACTTCTTAAGAAAATGTAAATTTTTAAAAAGATTTCAAAGAAAAATCAATTTCTACCGTAGTTTTTAAAATGATTACACAACCCACATGATATTTACCTTAGTTACCTTTTTATTTACAAAAAAACTTGTTTACATAATAATAGCATGTAAATATTGATAAAAGTTAAGAAAAACAAGTGATGAAATAAACAAAGGGTTTTTAAAAATTATATAGTGTTTCACACTGAGTTTAATTTTGGAAATATATACACTGGTGAATAAGTTACTAATTTACAAAAGTGGGAAATTTTTAAGTCCTAATAAACCTTCAATAGGGAGGGCCAAGTTTTGAGGTTTAAGAAATTAAATTATGGCTTTCTCTTAAATTTAGAATATAAGCAAAATGGTTAAAACTATATAACCTTCAAGAACAAAGCTGCAATTTTAAGGACCGCCTTTAAATTTAAGGAAAACATGTAACACATGTTAAAATATAATATTGGAGCTTAAAGTTTCGATATTACTAAAAAAAATTTTGGGGAGGTATTCAAAATACAAGAGTTTTAAAATACCAAATTTCAATATTCGACCCCTTACAGCTTCTAAACAGGGGGCGTGGCAAAAAAATTTGTTAACCGACTCCTACTAGTTGGAATTTTTTCTCTTAAATTTTTAAGTTTCGAGATTAAGGCGTTCAGAATATATGTGGAGCCAAAAAGATGGCAAACGTTGAGTTTTGCTTAATAGGAACTTTTAGTACCGTATTGCAACCCATTGCATTTTTCTTTAATATTTATAAATCTAATAAAAGAAACTGTGTTTTACCGTTTTCAGCTTAAAAATAAGCCTTATAAAACTTTTCTTATAACAATTTAAATATAGAGATTTTTGCGACTTTCGGACATACGGACGGACAGAGTAAAACTATATGCACATGTTTAGAAAATTTTTTTAAGATGTGCTAAAGAAGGATTGACTTTATCTTAAACTAAAATAATAAAAATACATTTGAGGTGAATTTTGTTTATTTTCAAATTATTGCTACATGAAATCAGACATTTTGATATTTAAATTTTTTGAAAATTTTTTATTTATGTTTGCGTGTTTGTATGAAATAAAATAAAAAACAAACTGTTATTATACCCGTATGACTATATAGTCCAAGGGTATAATAAATTTGCCATTACGTTTGTAACGCAGAGAAGGAGGGGGGGTAGATATAGACTCAAGTGTATGGATCGGATCAGAATCGAAAAATAAATCGATTTAGTTATGTATGTCCGTCCGTCCTTCCGTCCGTCCTTTCGTCCGTCCGTCATCACGATAACTCAAAAAGTAAAGGAGCTAAGATTATGAAATTTTCACAAATTCGTTTTTATGCAAAAAACGAAATCGAGTTTGAATTTCAGCCATTTTGGTCCACGGGTTCAAGTACCTGCCATACAACTTCTAATTTTATATGAGCATTACTCTATACCCATGGAAGCTGCGTGTCTAAAATTTTGCCAAAAGTAGTTTAGTATAATGGCCAAAGTTACTGCAAAATTTGGTTGGTCTACTGCAGAGGGTTCGAGTAGCTGCCATACAACTCCTTCTTTTATATGAGCTTTACACTACACCTGATGAAGCTGGGTGTCTGAAATTTTGCAAAAAAGAGTTTAGTGTAATGGCCAAAGTTACTGCAAAATTTGGTTGGTCTACTGCTGAGGGTTCGAGTAGCTGCCATACAACTCCTTCTTTTATATGAGGATTACACTACACCAAATGAAGCTGGGTGTCTGAAATTTTGCCAAAAATAGTTTAGTGTAATGGCCAAAGTTACTGCAAAATTTGGTTGGTCTACTGCAAAGGGTTCGAGTAGCTGCCATACAATTCCTTCTTTTATATGAGCAATACTCTGCACCTAATAAAGCTGAATGTTTGAAATTTTGCCAAAAGTAATTAACCGGATGATATAATGTATATATTACGGTCATACGGGTATCCCAGAGTTGACACAGTCTACTCTACTACACTCTTCCTCGTTTTTTTGTTAATATTGTATTTTTAGAGGGTAAATGTTTTGTTTGTATCATAAAAACTAATAAACTTTTTCTAAAAAAAAATTCATACCTTCCATTTTTTGTTTCATATCCGTTTTGTTTTCTTAGAATTTATTTGTTTTGAAATTTGTTTTTGTATGGTTTTATGTTCAAATGTAAAAGATAAAATAATATTAAATTTTTTATTTTTCTGCCGAAAATTTGGTAAATAGAAATTTTAAAAGTTATTTTTAAAAGATAGGAAATCTTTTTGGAAACTTAATATTCTTGGAATAAAATATGGTTTGGGATTTAAAGTCAGCTTAAAAATATTTATTCAATTTTTGCAATGGGATGTTTTTTTTTTTAGATTAATACAAACATACATCTATGTTGTTTTTTTACATATTTGTTTACATATTAATATGTAAGTAATCATATAGTATTTTTCAGTAGTAATCATATAGTATTTAGCGACAAAGAAGATTTTTTTTTTGAATCTAAACAATTATAAGATATCAATTAAAGGTAATTAAAATACTAAAATTATTTGAAACCCCCTAGGATTTTTTGGACAAATTAACGTTATTATCGTAGGTGCGTAAAACTGAGCTCGAACTAAAATTTCATTATTTGATGCAAAATCTAGCTAAAGTAAAAACTAGCTCTTATTTAAAGAAGTGCGGTTATGCATTGGCCGAATATTATGCTTAGGTTAAATGCATAAAGTTTAGTTTAGATGTTACTTTTTGAAACAAAAATTTGTCTTAAACTCGTAGCTATTATATGAAAAAAACAAGATTTTATGTCAGACCTGCATAATGCTGAGTAAAATGGGACTTAAGTACAGTTGCAATTAACACTACCTGTTACTCATTTTTGGATCAAGTGCTAGTATTGCTTAGATTTCGATACTTATAAAATTTAAGTATAAGCTTTATATCAGGTAAAAATTCTTGTATTTACCATAACAGAATCAAGTATATAAATAGCTGTAATCACCATGAAGTAATCAAATTTAGGATAATTAAGTATGTATTAGGAAATACTGAAGTATCAAGAATTCAATTATTTTTCAAGTACTCGGGTATTTTGCGAACATTTGCATTCATAAAATCCTCAGTACTACTGGAATTGAAAAGCATATAAAATTCCTATTGTAACCCATATAATATTGAATCTTTAATAAACACTTTTAAAAATCTTAAATCTATATAGTGTATTGCACTTAATAAATGAAAACATTTCTAAAATATTTGATTACCTACTTTGCAAAATAATCGATTTTTTGATTCTTAAGTATTTCATGGTACTTAATTACTCTCTCACAAAATACTTAAGTATGAGGAAGCATTAATAAAATTATTTAACTCAAAACTTAATTCATTTTTACAAATTACAAAAATTTTTACATGATTCTTTTAGTTATACTTTAATTTTGTAAGTATACCGAAACCTAAATAATAGTGGTTGTTGATATTGTAATGGATTTCGGGTAATGGTACTGGTAATTGTACTTGTACTTGAAATACAAAGGTCTGTTTGAGATACATGCATCTGGTCGACTGATGCGATATATAAAAAAACTGTGATATATAAAAATTTAAAACTGTATTATATAAAATATAAATATGTAATTTTTCCTTTAGCTTTAAAGCTAAAAATAAAGCATGAAATGGAGCAATTCCCTGATGAAAAATCGTTAGTTATGCAAAATAGTAACATTTGATGTAAATAAAAAAAATAAAGGTTTAAAAATCTAAAATAAAATTTTTAAAACACGTTTTTTATTTTGTTATAAAATCCAAATCCCATTGGAAATACAAAAATATTACGAACTATTTTATTTATTTAATGACTCCAGGCATTTTATAGTGTTGTTATTATTTTAACATTTTCAATGTAAACAATCATATCACTCATTCAATGATTCCGTATATGTACACACAATTACAAATTCCGCCTGTTCATAAGTTTCAAACAAAACGAGGACCTGTGTAGTACAGTAGACGGTGTCAACTCTTGAATACTCGTATGACCCGAATATAGACAGTAGTAAACTGGCTGAACTTTAATAGCGATTATAGTTTTTTCTTAAAAACAAATTGTTGAAAATATCAGAATACTGGCTCCTTTAATTTTTGAGTTATCATGCGGATGGACGGACAGACGGACAGACATACATACTTAGACCGATTCTTATGCGCTGCATACCTTCGAATTTGTATTATCTAAGATCCCTCCATCTCTACGTCAACAATTATTTATATAGGGTGTATTATATTTGTTTACTAATACATACTGAATAGTGAATGTATAGTGTATGTATAATATGCTATATAGTGTTAATAATAGTATGTATTATTAATATACATTTTCATTCAGTAAACATTTTTAATTAGCATGTGAAACAGAAATTGAATCTAAATTTTTAAATAAACAGATTAATGTTTTAAGTTAAATTAACTTATAAATATAAATTAGTTTATAATGTATTGCATTCATAATACTTAAGAATTAATATAATTCAGAATCATTAATTTATTTAAATTACTCTCAAATAATCAAAAAGGTGCACTTTTTACTGAAATAATTTCAAATTATCAAAAACCTGCTTTGTATGGAATGAAAAAATAGTAATTACCCACTTGAGACATTTTTATTTTTAAGTAACTTATTGAGTATTATCATAAGTACATGAAAGATTTCCATAATTCTTTGATAATAATAAATGTATTAAAATAATTGATTTAGTATTGTGCAATTTTAAAGGTTTGTTTTATTTTAAATAGTACAAAATATCGAAAAACAGTTATTTTAATATTTGTAATGTATATGTTATATCTATATGTTAAAAATCTACTTTGAAGTTGTAAAAATTATTAATTCAATTCAAACATCGAATAAGTTTAGAATACCTCCAGAAAACTCTTAATAATGTCAGAAAACTTGAAGTCGTTTCAACAAAGCTTACTAAAAGGTTACTTCAATTCAAACTATGGAGGAATATTCGATGCCAAACTAAAATTAAAAGAAAATTCGCTCATTTTTAAAATCATTCTTAGGAAAATAATCACATTAGCTTGGCAGAAAAAGCCAGGTACAATATCGAATATAAAATACCATCTTTAAGGCCTCGATAATGAATATATAATCCACTACTCAACATGTTAGTTAAAATTGGCATAGGATTTTTTAAAAAATTTATACAAAGTTCTAAATGTAATACAGGAAACTAAACTATGGATTTAACTAACCATAAAGTTTAAGCCGGTTTTATAACAATTTATAACAACACTAAAAAAATGACTACCAACTAATGCGTTAAATTTCAAAAAAAATTTTCGTTTCTACGTAGCATTTGAAAGAAATGAAAGCTTATAGGAGTTCAAGCTAATAGTTCTAGTTTAAAGAAAATTAGAGAAGCGGCCAGATGAGGGGCTTAAAACCAAAGTAACTCTCTAAAACAGTTCTTTTCGCATAAGTACTTGAAAAAAACCAATTTGCAGTTGCATCTGTTGTTGTTTTTGTTTTGACCTAAGGAATATCCTATGCCAGTTTCTTTATTTTTTTTTAGTGCCAAAGGTACCTAAGCTTTTGATGGTACCTAAGAGTCTTGTACGTTTTGCATTTGTTTAGTTCTGAGCCCCTCTTTTTAATTTTTAGTGCCAAAGGTACCTAAGCCTCTTGTAGGTTTCCCTATTTGTAAGTTCTGATCCCCTCTTTTTAATTCTCAAATACGAATAAAACAAATAATATAAAATTAATGCTTCCGTGATCAGGAAAATATCAATAATGGGAGAACTACAACACTGCAGATCACTTCTAAACTAAAAATACGTAGGATGCATCCGAAGCTACAAACAAGAATTTCATTGTAAAATGGGCAAATCAAAAGTAGATATTAAGAGCCATCTAACCTAACTAATCTAACTATTACTAGCTTCAAAGTTTCACGTCATAACGTACTGTCGATTCAGCCCTACTTTTTTACCCTTATTTTACAACTTAATTTTAAAATAACAAAAAATAATATCATTGAAAAAATAAGAAATCCTGTTTGTGCATATGTTTAAATAAAATGGCTATGCTTTGCAAAAAAAAACTTAAAGTTATGATAATTCATGAAATTGTCAGTAATGACGTATATTTTTTTTATTTTACAAAATATTATTGGATGTCTCAATTTGAAGCAAATACACATTATATACTTATATAGACATTTAATATATAAGTCTAGTAGATAATGCAATATTATTTATTTAACGAGCATTTGAGAGTGTAAAAAGTAAGTAAATAATAAAATAAATTGCACAAAATGACAATTTTCAACATCATATTAATAATGTCTGATTGTGCAATTTTACACAACAACGACATTTTAATATTAAACAAAAAAGTAATACTTAAAAAAACAGAATATTATACAAGTATGCTAAAGGCATTTTATATTATTATGTAAATCTACTACAATAGATTTTCAATGTGTCTTCGGCTGGAAAATTTATATGACTACATTATAACGGAGAATAAAAGTTTAATTGTTCCGGTTCAGTTCAGTTTGGTTCAGAACTTATAAAAACTTACAAAACTAAGAAGAGAGTAGAGTATAGACCGTGTCAAGTCTAGGTTACCCGCTTGAGTATAATAGAAATATTATGTCATTTGTTTAATTACTTTTTACAAATTTCAGATACTCAGATTCGTAAAATATTAAGCTATAGTCATTTGTTAAAAGAAGTTACATGCCAAAAACTTGAACCTGCTCTGCTAAAATGACCCAAACTTAGGCCACAGAACCAAACTCGTTTTGACAAAATTTGAATTATGAAGCTTGTTTTAAATATATGACAGCTACCCGAAAACCATTCTTGTACAAGATAAACTTTAAAAATTTCCGAATCCCAACTGCTATAGTTTTTGAGTTATCGTACGGGATGATAGGCTAACGGACGGACGCGCACACATGGTTAAAACATACTTTTCTAATCTGATCCGGTTTATAAACCTGAATTTCTATCTATCTCCTCTCGTTTATAGCCTCACACACGTGATGGAAATACAGGTATTACAGGTATACACAGATATTAATAGATTAAATAAATCATAGAAAATTTTCTTATTGAAATGGCGCCTGAAAGTATGCAATTTTTTTTTTTACTTTCAGAGTTTTAAATTTTTAATGTGCTGTTCAGGACTCAAATGTGCAAACTTAAAAAAAGAAATTAAATAACGGAGCTTTGGCAATATTAAACATTTGAATGTAGCTCAGTTTTTTTTCTTACATTTGATGTATTTATATTTTGAAGGGATTAATCTTTTTACCATCCCTCAAATATTGCCAACAAAAGATCATATCGGTTTGTTTTTACATTTATATTTGGGAAACTAATCAAGGAGCAATTTTAACTATCCAAGTGCATACTTTTTGTATATTAATTTAGGACACTTATTTTTATTGCATTAAAAAAGTTGAATGTAATTATTTATAACTAAAAAATATGCTGTGTTCACCACAGAACCAACCGCTCTTACAGAAAAATCAAAATGTGAAAAATCTTTTAAAGATTGTTAACGATTGCATATATATATAATGGTTTCTATCAAAGCAATTAAGGTTTTATAGTTATAATTTTTTGTATCGTACATAACTTTATTTAACGATATTTATTTATTGAAGATAAAGAAACTCTTTATTGTGTTTCCGACAAGATTTTTGAAACGTTCCAAAATATTCACACAAACATTTTTTTATGTATCAAAGGTTGATTTTTTTCCATTTTAAATTTTTCAATGCTTCATCTAAAAAAATTACTAGTTTTTGCTTTCGTAAAAAACCTTAAAAAATAACCCTGGAGAGAAGTCTGTTTTAGGCTTACCTGATTTTCTCTGAAAAATTATAAATTCAAAATATTAACATCAAAATCTTATAAACGGTTGTCCGTTTAGGTTGTACACGTGTGCCCAGACAGATGTACATACGTACATGCGTACACTCAGACGGATATCTTAAAAAAATAACACGCTTAATCCCATAAAGCGCAGTAATGCATATGTGCAAAAATTTCAGGGTCCAATTTTTTGTGCCAAAACAATACCTACCGCTTATCAAACATCGTATAAGCGGTTTGTAAAATGTTAATAATAAAAAAACTTTTCGCAAAGTTAGTTTTAAACTTTTTTTGAATAGAAAAATTTTTAGAAATTATTTTTAATAGAGCTCCCATAATCAACATATAATCTACATAATAAAGTATAAATTTCTCAAACTATTTAACAACATGAAATCAAATTATATGGAATTAATTTCATAAAATATGAAACCCAGGGGTTTATAACCATTTTTTTAAATTCTCTTTCTCATTTCATAAAAAACAAAACAATAAAAACAAAATTTAATTATATTTTTTAAATGTTCTCAAAGAGTGTCGGAAAATTGTTGAAAAAGTATCTCTTTTTTAATAAAATATTTTTCATTAATATTATATTTTGGATTTAATTTTCAAAATATTTTTTGTAAAATATTAAACAAAAAACAACAAAATGAAGAGACAGAAGACATTTAAAAGGAAAGTTTTTCTCAGCACCATAAATTTTTTTTTAAATTGATTTTTGTTGTTAAATTTTTCATGGTATCTGGGGAAACAGACTAAAAAAAATTCAAAGTTTGTAGAGTAAAATTTTAAAATATATTATAATATATATAATTAATTGCTATATATTTATACCACTTTTATAATTGAAACTATTCCCACAATTAAAATTTATAAGTGATAAATAATTAAAAATAATTAATTAAAAAAGTATATATTTAATTAATTTAATTAAGATGGAAAAATAAAAACAAACCGAAACTGCATCTTTTAATTTTGTTAAATGGACATTAATTTTGCCTTTGATACTGTTTGCACGCTGGTCTGCTCCAAAAACTGAAGCTCAATAACTTTCCAATTTATTTAATAAAAATTATACAAAGTTTCCTCCACGAAAGAGAATTTCGAGTCATAATAATACGTCTTCTGATAGGTATTAAATTAAGGCAGAAGTACCATAAGGCTCAGTACTAGGGCCAATACTGTACAATATTTACACCGCAGATATCCCCAGACTAGATGACTCAAAAATATCAATTTTTGCAAATCATATGGCTATTTACTCCGCTGGTACTAGCCCTAATATTATACTAAGAAATCTTCATAATTTGTTTGATATTCTATTTGAATATTTTTCGAAATTGAAAATTAAAATAAACACTTTAAAAACAGTTTCCATCTACTTTACGAAAAGCCTCTCTCGTTCCATCTGTGTCATTAAAATTAGATAATACTGAAATAAACTGGTCTGATAGCATTAAATATCTTGGAGTTATTTCTGACAAAAGACTAACCTTTCAGAAACACACCTCGATCACTATTGACAAAATTAATAAGTGTACTCGCATGCTGTATCCTTTCATTAATAGAACAGCCACTCTGACTACAGAAAATAAATTAATTCTCATTAAAACAATTTTTCAGCCAATTATTCTGTATGCAGCATCAACCTGGGGTGATTGTGCTGCAACTCACATTAAAAAATTACAAATTGCGCAAAATAAACTCCTGAAACTCGTATTCAATCTGTTTAGATGGTTTCCAACCAGTAGACTGCATAACAAAGCCAGTATTAATACTATTACAGAAAAAATTTCATAGTTAACCGAAAAGTTCAACTCAGAATTAATCAATTCAAATAACCCCTTAGTAAGGGACTTATATTAATTAATTTTAATTGGTTAGTTTAGTTTTAAGTTATTATTAGGTTAGCTTTAAGTATTTAAAAAAAAAAACAAGCTTTACAAAAAGGTTTTTGCCATTTTCCTTTAAAATAACTTTACCATAGATGTAAGAATACTGTTATTTAAACAAAAATATTTAAATTAACTGTAGTAAAGATATATAACATATCTATATCTAAGTGAAAAATTTCCCAACCACTACTTCATTTCTTTCAAATTACAAAAAAATAAAGAAAAGAAGACAGGCCACTTTTATACCAAATTTCAATTTTAATAAATTTTTAAATAAATAAAAGTCTACGGACACAAAGGAAATAGTAAGGAGTATTTATTTTAATATACGATTTTTATTAACTTGGATGATATGCTTTAAGATCTTGGGTGTTATGTGTGATGTATCCGAACAACTCTTTCAATTGATCCAAAATTTTAGGGACACAAATAGCAAAATTCACTTTTCTAAAAAACTTAGAGGTTTTATCTTTACAGCTTTGCTCGTATAGCCTAAATTCGGTTAAAAAGCTTCTTGAATTTGAACCCATCATCAGATCTCGCCTGAGACAGTAAGCCCGGCAATTTTTCGATTTTTCATTCGATATATCGTTGCAAAATAACATCTTAAAAGGCAGAGGGAGGGAAAGCTTAGAGCAATAAGGCTTAATAATAGGGGTTTAATATAAGGAACTTTAGGTAAAATAAACTTTTTATTTAAATAAAACAATTTTCTCTAAAAGTATATCTACTGAATTATTCAACAGCAACTCTTAATCCCTCTTTCCATATTTATCAATTTTTTAAGTAAAAAACAAATATATAACAATTATAAAACAACCTTGTAAAATAAGTGTTAAGCTTTCTTTAATCATCATTTTAATGTTTTACAAAATATTTTCCAGTACAATTTATTATTTTACATTGCATATTTTTTACCCCGATTTTTAAATGCTTTTAAACTTTCATACATTTATTGTTTTCTTGGTTAAATGATTCCAAACCCTTCATTTTTCAATATAATTTTATTTTACCATGAAAAATTTTTTTTAAACTTGAAAATAATTTTGGACTATGTATTATATTTGTTTTTTAAATTAGAAAATTTTAAATTAGTTCGTGCATAAAATTTTTTAAGAATAAGTGCATCATATTTTTAAATAGTCCAAGGATATAGATAACTCTATTGGATCTAAGTTTAGTTTTAAATTAAAAAAATAATAACAAAATTTGATTTAACCGAAGACAATTTTGCATATAACTTTCAAAGTGAGCAATTTTAGACTTGGGCAGTGCTAACATATAGCATTAGGTTTGAGCTCCGAAAGGGGCAGCTCACGAAGCAGAGCACACCTGGAAAAGTCTCAAGTTAGGGAGACGGATTCTTGTTGAAGAAGGGGTGAAAAAATTAAAACGGGTATAGAGGAGATAGGCTTAACAGTTAGCAACAGGGCTAAAGAAATTGGGAAATAAATTATGAAAATAATTAAAAAAAAATTTAAAACAAAAAAACTATGCTAAGGTTCGCCTTCCCCAAACCCTCTTCAAAACCTGGATTCATAGCCTGATTTGATAAATTCACTTTTATTCTTATTCGAACCCAAGATACTTCAACGAAAAGCTTGATCTCTAAGAACTACACTGCTTAGCCTTTCAACTATAATTATGTCAGACTGAAGTATTCGTAAACTTTTTCAAATCTTAATAGATCAATTTGATAAAATCTCGTATACTTATAATAAGAAAATTCATAATTTAAAATCTTTTCAATAGAAAATCAAGCTTACCTTGAATATCTATTAATCAAATTCATTAGAAAGTGTGAACGAATGTTCTTATTTTTGCATAAGATGATTAGAGTAAGGTTATTTGCCTTTGTAAAACTATGTTGGAATAAACTTTTAATAATAATAGGTAAGTCGAAATTTACGAGTAAACTTATTACTTAAGAGATCTCTTTAATTTGAATTTAAGTTTTTAAGTATAATGTTTTAATGTATTTTGTGGTAAAACGTTTTATCTCCTATTCCAGGAATCTATATTTTCTCCTACTTTATCTAAACCTTTGTTCAATTTATATTTTCTACTTGAATATGCAAAAAGTTCCTAAAATTGTTAGCATGATTACTAACTTTATCATGTATTAAAAAAATTTAAAAGAGTTTTCAGACTTCTATAAAAAATCGGAATGCCAATATTTGGGAGCTGCAGTCTCATTATTCAAATTCATTGATACTGACTTATTGTTTATGAAAAATAGTTAGGAATTTGTTACAAAACTCCTAGAGAGTTAATCACAAAATCAGGGATCCAATAAATTATTTAGCTACGGTTTCGGTCTGCCAGCCCCCATTATACTAAATGCTAAAATGGAGAAAAAAAAAATTCTTAATTGTTTTATATTTTCTGGAAAAAGCGAAACCCTTGCTTTATATAGAAATATAGAAAAATTCAAAGTTTCTACACAACCAACTCAATGGAACAGTCATATACTCTATAAAAATACTTTTTCTCCAAGTCTCCAAAATAAAATTTTTTAAAAGACCCCAAAATAAACGAAAAAAGATACATCTAAAAATAGTTCCCAAAGTATCATACAAATTATGGGAACCTTTATAATTTTTGATTTTAGGGACTTTTTTCATACACACATTTTTAATGTACTTTTAAGTTTTTCCAAAATCAGCTTAAATTGGAAACGAAGAAAAATGTTTTAAAATTTCCGGTTAAAATTTATGAAGGGATAAAAAATTCTATGTAAGATAATATTGCATCCTTCCTTGTTAAAAACCAAATTCTGCATCGGTGCATGTTTACTTATAATATGTTATAGGTAAAGGAAGTTTCTTACCAACCTACTCATAATAAAATTTAAGTAATAAGTAAATCATAATAACAGTATTAAAGAGTTTGAGTTTTGGAGGTGTGTTTTATAACATAAGAGAAATTTAAATAATAATAATTATTATATGATGTGTAGCTATAAACTTTGGTACGTGCATTAAATTTTAAAATTTTATTTTAATAATTCTGTGTAAGAAGGAACACAGTATCATATAGAATGAAAACGGAAGTATACGGAAGTCATTGTATTATATTGGAACAAAAAAGATAAAAATTTTTAGGATTAGCCGATACTCACACAAACTAAATCATTCGAGTCCTTTATTTTTAATTCGAAAAAAAAAGCCAAATTCTACAAGGAATAGTTTTTTTTAAATATGTAAAATATAAAAATTCCATTGTTTTTCGTAATATTTCCCAATATTATTTCCGTTTCCTATTTTCGGAAATAAAATAAGTATTGATTTTACATGTTTCCGCATTTTTTTATTTAATCTGAAAGGGTGGAAAGAGAAACTGTCGCTTAGTGTACTTTAAAAATGTAATTCTATTTTTAATAAACTTCTTTGTAGTAGTTTAAAAAAAAAATAAATTAATTGAAAATAATACTTGGTCAAATTTTAGATAACTGGCATTTTAGTTTTTTATCTTGAGTTTTTATTTATTTCATAAATTTGTGAGTCATTTCCAAAATTTAAAACTTATAGCAGCAGCAACATTTACCTTTAGTAAATAGATTGGCAGTTAGATCTCTTATCAAAATAAGTTATCATTGTAAAAGAGGCTTTCTTTAAAACATAGTACTAAAATTAATTTATTTATACAGGAAATTAACTGCTGTGGGATGGTACTGTTATTTTTTTTGGAGAACAAATTTTTTTTTCCCAGGGTTGGGAGTATATAACCTTTATAAAAGATTTTTTAACTCGTAACCGAATTGATTTGATTTCAAAACCAAAGCTCTACAAAACAGCTCTAACACACAAAAGTACTAAGTTTCGGTCAGGGGACAACTTTAGTAAGCTTTATATACTACAACACTTCGTTAATCTCGGTCAGGGGTCCGGATCGAAACGAAATAAAAATGAAAATTTCCGGAACGATATTTTATTCGGAATAAAAAATTGGGATAAACATTTGGGATTTTGGATAAAAAAGATATTGCTCCGATTAAAAATATCGTTCCGGAACTTCATCCAAAATAAATTTATAAAAAGTTATTTTTGGAACTTTAATCACCAAAACCAAAAAAAGTCAAAAACTAAAATTTCCCGTTTCCTGGAGTGCAGGATCCGGAAAAATATAACTTGGAAAAGCTATCACCGATTTTTTTGTAGAACAAAATGGATAAACACCCCTCAAACTGCCATCACAAGTTATTGTACAATTTCTTATATCTTTTCCTAATTATATTCCACATTTTGGTGTGAGCTCCTGAACCAGAGTGCTAGAACTTTTCTCAATTTTATTCCGGAATTTTTCTGAAAAGAATTTAATTTTTTGTTCGATTTGGATTTCTTTTTTCGGTGCAAAATTAGTTTCGTTCTTTGCAGAACAAAATTTTAAAAATTGTATACTTTCCTCCGGAGTGACCAAAATATTAAAGAACGATTGCATTTTGCCCCAATATTGTTTAATACCGGACCGCTGATCTAAATTTAATCACAATTCTTTTAGTTATTGAACCAAACTGTAATAAAGTAATTTTTCGGTTGACGGTTAATGCCAAAATTCGGCAATAAATTAAATTTCTGTGAGTTCTCATATTTACAATACTGAGTTGATTTTTTAGTTTTAATCATATAGTAGTCAAATCTTTTTCATTTATAATAATTATAATAAAATAATTATTTTTCACTTTTATAATAATTATAATAAAATTGAAAAATTAATTAAATTTCATTATTTTGTGATGTTATTTGTACCTTTGGCTACAATCGGTTTGACCATTGTCTTTGGTTTTTATATTAAATATTAATTATCATTAACCATTTCTATTCCATAAAGTATGTATTGAATCAAGCTGCTAATTAGTTTTGTCCCATTGTATATGCTCTTTTATATTTAATAAAATTATATTTGAAGGAAAAAATATTAATGAAATGTTCTAAAAATATAAAAAAAACGAGGAAGAGTGTAGTAGAGTAGACTATGTCAACGCTGTGATACGCGTATGACCATTATATAAAAATTATATAATTATTATTATAAACATCAATTACTTTTGGCAAAATTTCAAATATACCAGCTTTATTAGGTGTAGTGTAATGGTCATATAAAAGAAGGCAGCTACTCGAACCCTCTTCAGTAGACCAATCAAATTTTGCAGTAATTTTGGCCATTACACTAAACTATTTTTGGCAAAATTTCTGACACCCAACTTCAATAGCTATAGAGTAATGCTCATATAAAATAAGAAGTTGTATGGCAGCTACTCGAACTCACTGCAGCAGCAGATTTTGCAGAAACTTTGGCCATTACACTAAACTATTTTTGGCAAAATTTCAGACACCCAACTTCAATAGCTATAGAGTAATGCTCATATAAAAAAGGAAGTTGTATTGCAGCTACTCGAACACAGTGCAGTGGACCAACCAAATTTTGCATAAATTTTGCACGCAGCTGTAATAGGTACAGAGTAATACTCATATAAAAAAAGAAGTTATATGGCAGCTACCCGAACTTATGGACCAAAATGGCTGGATTTAAATAGCGATGACGGCTATCGCAAAAAAACTAATTTGTAAAAATTTCCAGATCCTAACTCCTTTAGTTTTTGAGTTATCGTGCGGACGGACAGACGGAGGGACATACATAAGAAAACGGACGGACAGAGTGCAACTATATAGGCACATTTTAACAAAATCTTTTGAAAATGCGCTAAGAATCAGGAAGAAATAAATTATGAAAATATTATTATTGCAAATCAATTGAAGTGGAAAAATAATAACATCTGGCAACAATATTTTGTTTTTCGATATTAAATAAATTAAAAAAATTTTCGGTAATATTTTCGTTCTCAGAACTATTATGTTAATTTTGATTTATTAATCTTGATTTCCTTGACCATTCGTACAATCAATTATTACCTACATTGATATACATTATCAATTTAATTTTATTGATGAAATATTGATTATATCGATGATATTCTATATTATATTAAAAGTTTAAAAAACAAAAGTTGAACTTTCTGGCTAGCAAATACAACTAAAAAAAAATACTTACAACTTTAGGATACCCGCGTACACGTAACATAGACACTATTATATCATACAGTTAATGACTTTTGAATACAATGTTTTAAGTATGCAACTTATTAATTTCATTTCAGATATCCAACTTTTTTCAATTAATAATGTTCGTAATGTAAAGTAGATTAATAATGTTCGTATAAAAAATTGAGTTGTGTGTCAAATAGTCGAACCCGTTGAGCAAACTGACTAGATTTTAATAGCTAAGAGAGCCCTTTTATAAAAAGGAATTATTGAAAATTTCAAAATTCTAGCTTCTTTACTTATTTGGCTATACATACCTTGATCGATTTACTTTTCGATTTTAATACGATTCATACTTATCAGTTCTTTGCTGCGTAACAAACGTAATGACAAATTTGGTATACCCTTTGACATACATTCTTACGGCTATAATAATCCAATTTGTGTTGAAGTGAATTTATCAATTTATCTGAAAAAATTTTAGCTGCGTAAAATAATGAAAGAATAGAATTAAGTACTTTTATAATTAAAAATTAAAATTAAACGTAGTTAAAATTATTTCCTAAAGAAAGATTCAAATAAATTCTAAAACCATTAATTTTTATTTTCTGGCTTCGATATCTTCAATTGTTCATACACAAATGTTGAAAATTATAAAATTAATCCAATTCTTCCAAATCAATAAAACGTAAATAAAAAATATAATATGAAAAAATAACGATAATAATCAAGGTATGATTAATGTTCACTAATATATAGATACTATTTTCATTCAAGTCATTTTAATTTGTATCTAATAAGTTAATTTTTCTAATTTATTCAAGCTAATTCAATCCATATGGATACTCGTATATCTATGATTTATATTCGGGTAAACCCATTATTTTCGTTTAAATTTTGTAGATAAGACAGAAAAGGACAAATCATAACAGAAAGTATATTAAAAATTATTAAAAATTTCTTAAAAGAATTAAAAATAAACTGTAGATTTGTGTTAATTGGGGAAACAGTTAAATGTCAAATAATTGTCCATCTTTGAAAACAATAAAATATTAAAACGCCTGAGAATATGCAATATACATTTTTAATGGAGTTCATAATGTTAATGTCAAATTATTAAACATTGATTTTTTAAAATTTTACAATGTATGAATACAATAGTTTTATGATTTTACTTACTATACTCGTATATTAAATTTAACAATAAAAAAATCCAAATATTTTTAAATGTTAAAAATAAAAGAGTTATACCTTGTTTGTTAACTTTGTTTTGTAGGTTGAGATAATCATATGTAAGATTATAACAAAATAAAAGTTTATTTAAAAAAAAAAAAAAACATAATGTTAATGTCACGGACACTTAATGTCAGTTAAAAAAAAAAAAACGAGGGTTGCAGCAAAAACCGAAAAAGATATATCTTTTGCTATAGTTGACCAAGAAAAGGTTTTAGAGCTAAAAATAATAGGACGGCGATGGAAATATAGAACGCACATTTAGTAGCAATACATGAAGCAGTAAAACTATGTCTAAAGCAAAATAACCCAAAAAGAAATATTTACTCAGACAGTTAAAGTGTCCTCAATTCAATAAGGAACTACATAAACAAACAACCTTTAGTAAAAGCCATCAGAAACCTTTTAAGTCAAGTGGGAACGGAGTTTAAATTAATATAGGTCTCCGGTTACTGCAGAATTAAGGGAAACGAATTTGCAGACATAGAAGCCAGGTTAGCTATAAAGAGTCTGATCATAGGCTTACATAATCATCATTTAAATTTAAAAATAAAGCAAATTAAGCCATTTATCCAAAACACTAGCAATCTAACTGGGATAACACAAAAAGCTTTCTACAGACACACTGGCTAACAGCGCTAAAACTAGACTACGAAATCGGTAAGGGAAAAAATCTGCCGCATTGGACTTGGCCACACAATTGCAATACAAAAAAAAATTTCTGTTTGATAAAACAAACCGTCCTCTTTTTCACCGAGTGTCCTTTCACTTTAAGTATTTTGGGAAACCATAATCTAGACACTCAACATCTTCTTCAATCTCATCACAATCGAAAAGAACTAATTCAAAAGATAGCTAGTGACTTTAATATTTGGAATAAAATTTAAATAATAGAAAAAGGGGAGACATTTCATTTTTTCAGAAGAAAAATTCTTCCCCTTTTATGAGAGGTATTTAATATTCTATACATATTATTTGCTATTGTACCTTTTCTTTTGAATAACTCGCCTTAATAAAAATATTTTTAGCTTTAATGAGTGGTAGGTACGTATCAAAAGTTGATTAATCCTGTTTTATGAACATCTCTGTTTTTTATTTATTCCTGGTTTTAATAAAAAAAATTAATTATTATTGTATTTTTTGTAAATTAGGATAAATTTTATAGTTGGATTAAATACAACGGCTTTATTTCCGCAGGAATTCTGTTATCACACCAAAATTTTAATTAAAAATTTATGGTATTTTATTTAACCATAACATTAGGTTCTTAATAAGTTTAAATTTACACATTATATAAATTTATTTATAAGTAAGCAACAAAAAAAGTATGTAACACTTTATTAAATTTCATCAAAATCCTATTAAATTTATTATAATAATTTATTAACAAAATAAATTAAAAAACAAAAAAGAACAAAAATGAAAAGGAATAAAATAACATAAAAACCTTTTAAACACTTCCTTTTTTTGCTCATCACAACCTGCTACCAATCAATTTTTTTTTCTTTCCTATTCTATTTTTTACCACACTTTCTAATAACAATTGGATATAATTTTTATATCACTAAATATTTTTCCATGAACAAACTTTTGTTTTTATACCACGTATGAACATACTTCAAAAGAGCATTCTTTATTTGCAATACCGTTTGTGACACTTTAAAAGAGTGGCGCTAGGTATAAATACACAAAATTATGGATCGGATCAAAATTGAAAAATAAATTGAGTAAGCTAAGTGTATCCGTTCGTTTTTCTTTGTGTTCGTCTGTCCGTACAATAGCTCAAAAATTAAAGCAGTAAGGATTCTGAAATAATCACAAACTCGTTTCTACGCAAAACTTTTCTTTGCTTTTAAATCCAGCCGTATTACTTCTTTTTTTATATAAACATATAAATTTATATATAACTAGCTAATACTAGGTGCGCGTAGCTGCGCCTCTCAATGGAGGTTGAGTTTAAGTTGATGTCACAAAAAGTTAACATAAAAATTATGGTGTGAATGTTAATTTCAAAATGTTTTAAACGTTTTTGCTAGAATTATTCTAGTTCCTAGAATTATTAAAGTTCCTGTAATTCAAAGAAATACTAACTACTTTCCAAAATTGGACGTAATTTACTTCCAAAAGTTTTTTGTTGACCAATCGTAGGACCGACATGTGTTAACAAACACCAAGCCTGCTAACAGAATCAACTACATTTTCAAGGTGCTTCTCGCATACAAAATTGGAGTCAACCGGTCAAACCGTTTCTAATTTAAAGTCAACAAAAAATTCTTTTAGAGTTTCTCTTTGGCCTAAGAAGCACTGCTTAAAATTGGAGGTAATTTACTTTCAAAATTTTTTTTGGACAATCGTCGGGCTGTCATGGGTTAACAAATTCCAAGTCGGTTAATGGAGTTAACTCCATTCTCAAAACGGAACACCTATACAAAATTTGAAGAAAATCGGTTAAACCATTTCTAATTTAAAGTAAAGTATTGCAAAAACCTATAAAAAACTGTTGGGCTGCAATGGGTTAATGGAAAGCAACAAAATTTTTTTGGAGCTTTCTTTTTAGCCCAAGCAGTATTTCGTAAAATCGGATAAAATTTGGACCCAAAATTTTTTTTGACCAACCGTAGGGCCGACATGGCCTAATAAATTCCAGATTTGCTAATAGTGTCAACTCAATTCTCAAGGAGCATCACGTATACAAAATTTGAAGTCAATTGGTCCAACCGTTTTCAATTTAGAACAAAAATATTTAAATACTTGCACCACAGCCCCAACTTGGCGGTCCATTGGAGCAAAATTTTTAGCCCACGATTTCTTTGCGTACACATACAAACAAACAAACAAACGAACAAAATTTTCGCTTTTGTATATATAGATAGATAGATAAAGCGGGGTGGTTAAAATTACCTAAAGTGATTAAGTCTTATAGACAATCTTTGCATAAAATATAATTGGTCTAGTGCAAAAGGTTTGAATAGCTTCAATACAACTTTAATTTTCTTTAATACGTAATTCATAGTCTAATAACTTATTGAATACAACTTGTGTATTCAAAATTTTGCCCAAAAGATTTAACCGTATGATTAGTGCTTATATTACGTTTATCCTAGAGTTGACACAGTCTATCCTAGATATCCTAGAGTTGACACAGTCTACTCTATATTCTTCCTTGTTTTGCGTCAAAATCCTAATAACAAAATAATAAAAGAAATGGGAATATAAAAATGGGGAATAAAAAATTTATTTAAACAATAACTAAAAATGAAGGAACAAAAAAAGGGTATAATTTAAAAAAAAAAAATTTTTAAAAGGTGCAAACAAAAAAGTTAAAAAAAAAAGAACATATATTTTTTCACACATGCACATATAAAAGGGTATATAAATATTTATTTACTAGTACAATCATATAGCAAGGTTGAAGAAGAATAGTATGAAAAACCAAAAAAAAAAAAAAACCAAACCAAAGAAAAACTTCGGAAAACCACAAAACACCATCTACTGAACACGATAAGAATGAAAAAAAAAATTTATCAAGAGAATGTCGACGTATACGTATATGTTATGATTAAGAACTTTAAAGGTTTTTTACACATATGAGTAAAACTTTGGTTTCATTCTTTGAACCATATTTCATTTTTCCCAAAAGGTTTTAGAAGCAGTAGGAGGAATCAAAATATAAGTATATGTAGGAACAATATATATATATAGCTATATTCATTTAAAAAAAATTCTAATCATTAAGGGTAATTCATATTTTGATGAACATAATGATTATGTAAAATTATATATTCCTACGCTAACACTCGTATTTTCTATAAATCATAAAAGCTTTTTTTTTTTAAATACAATGTTTAAAAATATCAGAGTTAAATATGTCAGTTATGTTAAGTACATTTTTACAGTCTAGTACATTTGAACATTTATATTATTCAAGTACTGTAATTGTAAAAATTGAGAGTCAGTCAAGGAAAACTTCCAAGTAGTTACCTATGAGTCAGTTAAGGAAGAAGTTGCCTATAAGTCAGTTAAAAAAGAAGCACAGAATTAAAGATTTTTAACATGTGCGTATACTCGTATATGGTATAGTAAAATCTGGTTAACCAAATTTTCATAAACCAACTTAGTAGATGTCTTATTCACCCTAGGATATTTTAAAGGTGAAAAATATGTTCACTAAAGATTGAAAAACTCCTGTATTCCGTTGTTTGTAATTTAAGCTTAATTGAACTTCTTCAAATAATTAAAAATTTTATATGTAAATTTACCGTCAAGTGGAAATTGAAATGAAAAAAATTTATTTTCGATACTGTACCAGTTCAGTTACCATTACCTAATACTCATTAGTTTGTCATGTACCAATATTAGTAAGATTAGTAAGATTAAGTACGAGAGTACATACGGGTACGAAGATTCTACTGATTCTTCAGATTATTTTAAGTACAAAACCTACAAAGTTTAAATATTAGAAAAAGAATCAATTACAAATACCCGTAGTTCCCAGAAAGTAATTAAAATTTTAAATTAAACTACTTTTGTAATTAGTTAAACTACTTTAGTGAAAAAACTAAATTGATACCTTACCGTTTTCAAGTATTTGAATATCGAGAAATAGTTAAGTATCAGGAATTTAATTATTTTTCAAAAATTAGCTTGAATACATAAAATTGAGTACCTATCAACAATAATTACAATAGTAATTAAACCCAAAATTTAATTACATTCTTGCAATTACAAGTACTTTTACTTGATTTTTTTACTTATACTTAACTTACTTATACTTAACTTACTTATACTTAAAGTATCACAATTTTACTAATGCTTGTACTTAAAAAGTATGAGTATTTGTTAGGGATACTTACAAATCTACTTAAGTATTATTTTACTCTGTAAATTTTACTTATAGTTAACTTACTTGTTCTTAAAGTTTCACAATTTTACTAATGCTTGTACTTAAAAAATGAGTATACAAATTGTTGTTGATAAATTCCAGTATTCGTTTATGATATTGAAAAATAAGTAATCATAATAATAATTCAAGTATCTAAAAAATTACAGCTTTTAATTAAAAAAGTACTTATCGTATATTACGAAAAGTAATTTTTCATTACGTATGTTAGGTTTTCGGTCATAAATATAAAATATGTACTAAAAATAAATCTTTTAAAAATGTTAGAACGTTTTTTTTTTAAATTAAGTTAACTGGTATTTATTAATGCACAGAATGTTGTGAAAAAAATTAAATAAAAGAAAAAACCACTATGATTTTGATGAATAACGTACTTTCATCATTTATTATATTAACTTTCTTCACATTTTTTTTTGGTTCGACATTTTTTTAACTGTAAAAAAAATAAAAAAACTAAATTTTCCAAAACCATAAACTGATGGAAAAACCTTAAAATAAAAAAACATCCATTAATAAAGGATAATCATAATTTTTATGACGATGAGAATGTTAAACTTCAGCTGCTGATTATGTAAAATCATCAAATACCATCTCACGTTTATATTAATCAAATCTGTATATTCATTGCATGTTTTTCTTATATACTCGTACATATATAAAACCAATATATACATAAAGCATGATCAACTAATATGTTATTATATGATCTCACGTAATTTTGTTCATTTTTTCTTTTATATTGAAATTGGAATTTCCTTATTATCCTTTTTTAAATTTCTTTAATAAACAGTTACGGAAATGAAATTAAATGCACTTTATTATTAAGTGCTTCTTATTTGGGGAGAGTTATATTCACGATATATTGCACTTTATTTAAATTCACATTATTATCAAATTATTTTTTAATTATAATATTAAATTCATATTTTCATAGAATTGTAGTTATTGGACTCAAACGGCTCTTAATAAACTTTGACTATGACAGATGATTTGACGCTTGATGTCACTGAAAAGATATATTTTTAATTTATTTTTCAGCTAATTTTAATAAAGAAAATACTTATATTCAATTTTATTAAAAATAGTTTATAGTAAAGTTCATTATTATGTAGAATTATTTGGAACTATTACCAAATAAATCTACATAATAATATTTTAAGACCTTGGAACTTGGATTGAAATATAACAGTTTTCAAAAGTTGAAATTGCAACACTTTCATAACAAACTTTATATACAAGAAAACTGACTGTTAAATGTAAAAACCTTTAATGAATTAGTGTTTAATTTTCAAAAACCCAAAATAAATAAGAAGAGTATCTAATCAGACTAAGAATTTATTGAAAAATCCTTAAATTAAAGACTTAATCTTTAATTAAAACTATCGATTAAGCAATTCTAATCTTTTAAGGGTTTAGGATTTTCAATGGATGCAATCCTTATGCAATGCAATATTTGCTATAATTTGTTATAATAATTTTATATAAAATGAACTATAAGGTACTTTTGTATCTGTGAGTTATATTATTCAATTAAAACATTTAATTATATTTTGTATTTGACTATATTATTATATAATTGTATTTGTTATTAAAGATACATAATTATTAAGTATTGGTTATATAAGGATTTTGAACTAAATGCCGAATTTAGGACTTGACTCGAGTCAAAAAGCAGCTCAAAGTTTTTTTTTCCATTTTTACTCGGATCCCAACTTCCGCCTCTCGAATAACAGTTCGACACCTTAAGCATTTTGTCACCTAACCGTCAATTTCATTAAAAAAATTTAAATAAAGTAACTTCTATAAAGAATAAGGTTTTTCATTAGTTTTCCGCAATTATGTTGTGCTTGTGTATTTTATGGTTAAAAAAATTTTAAAGGATTTAAAATAAATACAAAATTTTTATATTTTTCTTCTACTCATTTATAGTTTCGACTAGAAATGGTTTATATTTTTATAAGATGGATTTATATTAAAAGCTTTTTTTTGTTGTAAATAGAATAATATTATCTAATATTTACCTATATGTATGTAGTTATTAAAAATTTACAGTTAAGATTTATGGTTTGATATAAAACTATGTTTTGAGGTGAAACACTTTAAGACTATCAGCTTAGAATTTATTTTTTTTCACTCTCATCGAACCTAGCGTTCACACACATATGTACTAGTTCATACTTTGTTATATCCGACTACATATTTACTGCATACCTATTCAATTTGCTTTTACTACATTAAATACAACAAATAGAACTGAGTCTAAAATATAGTTTGGTTTTTTTATAGTTCATTTTACAGTTTTAGAAATATCTAAAAATAGAATATAAAGGATTACTTAGTATAAGTTTTGATTTTTTACTTTATTTATTTTTACTATAATCTGCTATTGAATAAAGTTTTCTTTTATTTGTTTGAATACCCATTAATTGTTATTTTAAGAGGTATACTGGACTAAAATGTTAATGATAATGTTTTTAAATTTAAAAACAATTAAAATATTTATAATTTATATTTAATTCGAAAAATGTTTAATAAAATGAATTTAAAAAAAATAGCAAAAGGGGATTTTTACAACTAAAAATTCAAAAACTAAAAACATTTTTTAAAATAACTTATTAATTCGTTTTAAATAAAAAACGTAGAACGCTTTTCTTCTAACATAATGTCGTTTGTATTCTAAAGTCTCATTATTTTATGAGGTCCCCCCTTCCCCTGATCCAATTTGGGCATCTGTGAAGCCGTTGCTTATATTGACAAAAACTTCATAAATCCCTCGTGCACAAACGGGTTAACCGAACTTTACAAAAATTTATTTCAGCCTCTCATTTGGACAGCCCCCTGTAAAATTATACACAAATCAGAAACAACAAATGTTTTGGAAGCACACCAAAGCCTAAATTGGTTAAAATATTCCAATCAACTTTATACAACAAATTCAGTTAGCTAAACGAAACACTTGTACAAAATTTCAAGTAAATCAGTCAAACGGTATATCCTCCAAATTTGAAGTTATTCTGGGGCCTTCCATGGTAATTGCCACGTTAAATAAAGAAAAATAAAAGCTTTAATTTTATTTTTAATAATTGTATAAAAAGTTTGATGTACTATTTTTACTTTAACGAAGAACTTTTTTACTTTGTTTGAAGAACTAATTAGGTATCTCAAATTTAGACTTTGTATTTTAATTATGCATTTTTTTATTTCAATGAAGATGTAAACACGCACATTATAGTAATACATTAACTTAATTATTAAAATAAAGAATTTCATTGTAAACAAATGTATTCACTTAAAAAATCTGTTCATTTAAAATAAAAAATAATCATTATTTTAAGTAAAACTTGCCAACAATTTATAATACATTTCATATTTCGCCTCGCGAACGAAATGTCAAATTTATTTTACCTTTACAATAATGAAAATAAATCACGTACCTATAATATAAGAATAAATTTATTTAAAATTTTAATTATAATTAATAATTTCCTTAAAATTTTAATATTTTCTAATTTTATCTTCTATAAAGTGTTATTAAAAAAATGTTTATAATTTATATTTCCAGGTGAGTTTTTAAAAGAATCTAAGATGAATGACAATGAATTTAAGAAAATAATTTAAAATGACAGCAATGATTTTAAGAAGGCAAAGCAGGTAACAAAGTAATATAAATGTTCAACGCATTCGAAGTCATATATTATGAATTTAGCATCCTTGACAGCATTTGTTATAGTATGATTACATAATTATAGTATTATTATGAAATTTATTTATATTTTCTTTTATAATTTTTTTTAATCTTGAGATTTTTAAATTTAGAATAATATTTTAATATTGTAAAATTGCTTTTGTTATTATTAAATAGTACAGAGTAAATGGGTAAGTCATTTCAATATAATATTCAATTTTGGATTTTTTTTAAATACGTCAACTCTTCAAAAATAAGTTTAATATTTAAATAAATAAAATGCGGTTAATTAAGTAATTAATTTAAAAAGTATTTTTATTAATAATTTAAAAATTTAAAATTAAAAATTTGAATAAATTATTAACATAATCATTTAACAAGTCAACCAATATATAAAGAAAGTTATTTTATTTAAAGTTACATTTACATTTATTTAATTAATCAAGTTTATACCATTTTAGCTTTTTTTTAAGTACTTACTGTTCAACTAATAAGTATCTTTATCACAATTATAAGTAATAACGGGGAATACTTTTATTATTAGAATTTATCTTAATTATTTCTTCACACAATTTATACATGAGATAGCACTAAGCCTTATAATATATAGAAACGACTTAGATTTTTAATAGATACAATTTTATTCGTTTATTATTAAATTAAATTTAATATAAACAAATATTACTTTATTTTTTTATTAAAGAAATTAAATTATTAATTATTGGTTATGTCATTAATTTTAATCCAGTGGTAAATGGTAGCTGAGTCAAGTTCTAAAACCAAATAAAAGTTATTTTCATTTTTACAAGAAGCGAAACCAGGCCTTTCGAATCGAAAATCAGCACTCTAACCAATGTGCCATTCAGCCTTTATTCTTATTAAATTCGGCAATCCGGTGAATTTATTCAATAAACACCACGTAATTTTAGGTTAAATATTTGTTAAAAATGAATAATTTTAAAAAAGGTTCTGGGTGTATCTTTTACAGAAACCACAATTGTCTCTACACAAGATTTTTTACATACATAATATACTTACAATATGGTTAACTAATTATATATGTGTAGAAAGTAAAAATATGGTTAATTAAATAATTTCAACTTTTAAAAATACATTAGATGAATTTTAATTATGTTAAGTAAGGATTAATTAAGAATCTCTTTATAGGTTATAATTAAATTTTTTTAAATGAAACAAAATAGGAATTAAATATCTACTTAAAATAAATGATTAGTACATATTATATTACATAATGTTTATATATTTGCGTGTATAAGAAAATGTTAATAAATGTAATATATATTACTTTAATGTACTTTTTTATATGATTATCATAATTGTTATTGTACGAACAAAAAGTCATGGGTATATCACAATTGATATTTCGTTCATAAGAACCTTCTAGGCTAGATTTAGACTAGATAGATATGATTTGAAGTGTGTGAGTTAAACGATTATGAATCGATGACTTGTTCTTAATTAAAAAATAATTTTTTGATAAGTTATATATTTTCTGGAAATTCATATTTAATAATAAATTAATAAAACTTTGATTAGTTAGAACCCTTTACTTATCAAAAATTTTATTATTTGATTAGCGATAAACATTAGTTTGAAAAGACCTCTAAATCCGCTAAACTTGATTAAAAATAACTTAATTTTGCTTTGGAGTTAACCCTATAACTCAAAACCTGAAAGAGCTGGAGTCTTATCCAGAGTGTTTTGCGAAATAAACCTATGTGAAAAGTACGACAAGCCAAAAACAACTGAAAGAGCCTAGTGCAAAAGGCAAATTGTAGATCTAGTTGAATCCAGTACCAAATCTTAATAAACGAGAACCGTAGTAAACGAGCTTATAATAAGTAAAATAAAATTTTCACTAATGATTACAACCATACCGAATATGTATTTTACATAATTGTGTGGGTTTCTGAGAATAGAGAAAGCTGGTATCTCGATGTTTTTATTAAATCAAAACATCTTGTTCTAATAAATAGCTAATTGCAAATCATCTACGTAATAATAACTTTTTACAATATTTTGTTTTACCAAATCTAATTAAAGAAAATTCCAAAAAATTTACTGAAAAATTCCCTATAATTTGAAATGTATTTAATGTTTAAAAGTTGCTACAGATATAATATTAACATGGACTGTATGTGGGTGGAAATTTTGTGTTAATTCTAAAAATTTTCCAAAATAATAAACAAATCAGTTTTATTTGTGTGTGATCCCTTTAAATAACACTTTTTGAAAAATGTTTATGTGTGGAAATAAAGTAACATTAAAAAGTCAAGGCAAAAACGGATAAAAAATAAAAAATAAAATTCTAGAAATGATGGTAATAAAAAAAAATATGTATATCTTGTTGAAAATCAGATTAAATATAAATCCAACATATAAATTTTTTTTAGTTTAAAACATGGTATTTTTAGGATACAAAGTTTATTTATACTTTTCCTTGAAAAAAAAAAATGTATTTAGGAAAATACAAAATAAGAGATAGTAAAATTATTTGATTTTTCTTAATTTTCTTAGAAGTTTATTTGTAATTTATTTTCCCATAATAAATATATCTATAAATTTTTCTTCTGCAATTTTATTTAGTTAAAGTGTTAATAATCCAGTAAAGAAATTTAAAATAATTGTATTTTCAAGGAATTTTTAAATTGTAATAATTCTGGAACTTATTAAAAACTTTAAAGAATGAAAAATTTTAGAAATTTTATGATTTCTTAAACTTTAATTAGGTAGCCAGAGATATTCCATTTTTATATTGAACTCTTTTTTAGAATATTACACCTAAAGAGTTAGATACGAAATCCACAATATAAAATCCTTAAAGAAAAATCACCAAGATTAAGTCCTCAAATCAAAAATCATCAAAATCCTGAAAACGAAAAATCCCAAAAATTAAAATCTCGAAAACCAAAATCCCTAACATCGAAATTCCCAAAAAATTCAAAAATAATAATGGTAAGGTTAGAAACGAAGTCTCCAAGCTAAAATCATCAAAGACAAAATTCTGAAGACAATATCCTCAAAACCGAAATCCTCAGAATTAAAAATTAAAAAATTCAAAGAGGACTCATTTTCCATCACAATAAAAGTGGTTCAACACTTTGTGAGTGAGTAAAGTTTTCTGTAATATTCAAGAAAAAACGGAAATTCTGATTTTAAATCCAACTTTAAAATCAACCCTAATTTAGAATCTTCGACATACAGTTATATAAATTTATGTATTTCAAAAATCCATCCTAATTCAGGATCCAGTATATAAATAAAAATCAATATTTTGGGAAAAGGGAAATAAAACCGATTTTGAATTCAACTTTAAAATCCCTCCTAATTAGAATCTCACAAAAAAACTTTTGTTAAGAATATCAAAAATCAAAAAAAAAAACAAAGTTTCGCAGATTCTGTTACGCTCCCGTTTGAAGATTTTAATTTTTGTACATTTAGGTTTATAGTGATTTTGTGCTTGAAGATTTTGGTTTTTAGAGATATTGTGCTGTTCCATATTTAAATTAGGTTTAAAGCTGTAGTAACTTTTGTACGGTATTTGTAACCATTAAAAGGAAACAAGCAAGATGTGGAAATGTATATCTATTTTTAATTAGCGCCACGTTATCATTCGGTTTAGAGGCCCGAAAGACATATCTTCGAAATTATTTATCATAGAAATAGAATTTTTCCAGGTAAGGAAGGTTTACATACCCTTGTTGTAACAATCACAATATGTATACATTATTAATTAGTTTAAGTAACTTATGTTTAAGTTAAATCTAATAGTATTTTACAAGTTTCATCAATGGTCTCAAAAAAATAACGTCTACCTGAAAACTTAAATAGAAAATGTATAGATTATAATAGGACTGCTGCAAACTGAACAGTTTATAGTGTTTAGTTATAGAGTGTATTGAAAACTAAATAGATGAAGGTTAAATAATATATTAAGTTCAAACTGGAGCCAATTATTAGTTCGAACTTAATTCTGTTAGAATTAAATCGATTTTTAACGTTAAATTTCAAGAGTAATTTATAACATAATGTAAAAAATGGATCGTGCTTAAATACTATATTTGGTTGTTACTTTAAAATCTTTAAAACCTTTTTATTTTTTTTATACCCGTATGACTATATAGTCTAAGGGTATAATAAATTTGCCATTACGTTTATGACGCAGAGAAGGAGGGGGGGGGGGGGGGGGTAGATATAGACTCAAGTGTATTGATCGGATTAGAATCGAAAAATAAATCGATTTAGCTATGTATGTCCGTCCGTCCTTCTAATTTTATATGAGCATTACTCTATACCTATGGAAACTGCGTGTCTGAAATTTTGCCAAAAATAGTTTAGTGTAATGGCCAAGGTTATTGCAAAATTTGGTTGGTCTACTGCAAAGGGTTCGAGTAGCTGCCATACAACTCCCTCTTTTATATGAGCATTAATCTACACCTAATAAAGCTGAATGTTTGAAATTTTGCCAAAAGTAATTAACCGGATGATATAATGTATATGTCACGGTCATACGGGTACCCCAGAGTTGACACAGTCTACTCTTCTACACTCTTCCTCGTTTTAAATTAATTTATTTTTATTTCTACAATGTGCATTATAGATTTTTCCATAAATCTCTGCGAGTATTTCTTTTATTTAGTCGATAGATTTATAGATACTTTTCCTTTTATTGGAATAAAATCCCATTATATTTTACGATTGCTTTAAATGAAAACTTTTTAATTTTATTGAATAAAAAAAATAAATGATAATAATTAAGGAACCTTTTCTTGGTTACACATTACTAAAGGAATCCGACCAGTGGCGTAGTGTTTTGAACGTCGGCCTTTCAATCGAAGGGTCTCGGCTTCAAAGCCAGGTCAGATCATATCAAATAAAATAATATAATTTATATCATAATAGAAATCAAATATACACCTACTTCACCTGAAATAAGACTTCAAATTTTGCTTACGTATTGCTCTCTTTGCTAGCCAATATCATCGGCCCACAATTGGTCGAAAAAATTTTAAACCAAATTGCGAGTATATCGAATTTTGCAAAGTTCTGCTTTGACCAAAAATAAAGTCTCAAAAAGTTACAATCTCCTTAACTAATTTCATTAATACAGAGATCCTTTACAATAGTTACGTTTAACCGATAATTAACATTAAATAATCAGCAAATAATATACTGGTGTGATAAATATTGCGATACTTAAATGCATGCTTTCCTATATTTTACATAATTTAAAATACACTTAAATTTATAGTGAATTGTGAACTACAATCGTACTCATAATTGCAAATGCACATCTACCCATGTGAAATTAACTAAAGATGCATGGGCATACATATGAATAGATACATATACAATTAAAACTTACATATATGTACATATTATATGTCTGTTACAGGAATTTTGTTATTTTACCGTTAAAAAAATTTTATCCCTCCAAGCTAAAAACATAATTTAGCCAAGTCTCATAATACCATTGTGTAACACTTATTTATTTTTTAATAGCCATTTTTTTTTAAATTAAAAAAAAATTTGGAATTAGAGAAAGAGAAAGAAGAGAAAGAGAGAAAAGGAAAGGACATTGAAATGCGAATTTCATTAAAAAAAAAAAACAAATAAGTAGATAAGTAAACATTATGATAAATATTATGATAATAAAAATGAATAAAAGTTCATCCACTATATAACCATATATCAGTATTGTAGTACTATAATATAATACTGTATTAATATACATCTACAATATATACATACTCACATGCTGTTATAGTATCTAATAACTCGCAACCATTTCTTATAAATTTATCATTAAAAAATAGAAAAATAACTAATGAAAAAAAATTATCATTCTAAAAGCAGAACTAAGACGCCATTTTACAGAATTATAAATCTGATAAAATTTTTAGTGCGGATTCCCCGATAGAAAAATGGTGGAATGAAATGAAAAAAAAAAAATAAAAAACACAGTTAATATTTGAAAATGTATTTAATGTAACAGTTAAGTTAAACAAATTGGGCAATTTTTTTTTTTATTTTACTTTTGAAGTTACTATAGATAATGAGTTCGTAGATACTAGCCTACTTTGTAGCGTGCATAGTTTGATGTATTCCTCTGCATAAGTTCGAACACTATTACAATTTGACGTTTCTTATGCCCATGCATAAATTGACAATTACACACTGCCTCTTCTTACTCAAGCAAGTTATGCATAAGTGATTATAAAATAAAGTGAGATAAAATAAATTGAATTTTATTTATATAAACATAACACATAGAAAGGCTTAAAACTACTGAACAATCTGAAATGACCCTCACAAATTACATACAACTCCACCTTAACTCCTCAACCATTGCACCGCAGAAACAGTTTAGATGTTTATCCTACTTAACTGACTCTGAGTTGAGGTGATTTTTGAGTGTAGGAATCTAATCCTACAGTTGACTTTAAAATTACCAGGCGCCCTTTGAAGAATTACAAGTCTTTCTTATGTAAAACAAGTAATAAAACAATAATAAGTCGATGCAACCGACTTAGTAATATGCTGCACTTGACAAATTCAATTGACAGTTACATGAACCCCCACTTCAATTCATGTTAGTAACATTAACAAAACAGGATAGAATTTGTTTGTCCCAAATGTGAATTTTCTATCTTTATTAAATATGTATATTCGAAAATATGCTGATTAGGTCTTAAGAGGTGTTTGAGAGGTATCCAAACAATCACTCCGATTGATCCTAAATTTGAGAACACAATACGAATAAGAAGGAGCATATCTGATTGTATCAAATTTGAAGGTTCTTACTTCATTAATTTCGGAGATGTACTCATTTAGCCTTCTTTCAATCAAAAGCTTCCAGGATCCGTATCTATTTCCCACTTTTTCAATACACGCCGTACTTCAGTCATTAGTAATCTACCGATAGCTTCATTAATTTTTAAGTTATCGTCTTTACAAACGGATGAACATCGCTAAATCGACTCAGGATGTGACTCTGTGCAAAAACATATTATGTATATATAATATCTATATATATAAAAGCGAAAGTTTGTTTATTTGTTTTTCTGTTTGTTTGTTGGTTTGTTTGTTTGTAGCGAATAGACTCCTAAACTGCTCAGCCGATTTTCATGAAAATTTGTATATAGAGGTTTTTGGGTACGGAAAGAAATCGTGGCCCTAAAATTTTGCTCTAACGGACCGCCAAGTTGGGGCTGTGGTGCAAGTATTTAAACTTCTTTGTTCTAAAATGAAAACGGTTTGACCGATTGATTTCAAATTTTGTATACGTGATGCTCTTTGAGAATTGAGTAGACACTATTAACAGTTTTGGAATTTGTTAACCCATGTCGGGCCGACGGGTGGTCAAAAAAATTTTTGGGTCCAAATTTTGTCCGATTTTACGAAATTCTGCTTTGGCTAAAAAGAAAGCCTCAAAAAAAATTTTGTTTTGTTCCATTAACCCATTGCGGCCCAACAGCTTTTTATAAAGTTTTTGGATACTTTACTCTAAATTAGAAACGGTTTAACCGATTTTCTTCAAATTTTTTATATGTGTTCCGTTTTGAGAATGAAATTAACTCTTTTAACAGACTTGCAATTGGTTAACCCATGCCGGCCCAATTTGGAAGCAAATTACGTCGAATTTTGTGCAATACTGCTTTGCCCAAAGAGAAAGTGTAGTTCCGTTAACCTATTGCGGCACAGTGGCTTTTTATAAATTTTTGCGTTACTTAACTCTAAATTAGAAACGTTTTGACCAGTTGACTCCAAATTTTTATATGCTAGAAGCAACTTGAAAATGAAGTTGAGTATGTTAACAGGCTTGGTGTTTGGTAACACATGTCGGTCCTACGATTAGTCAAAAAAAAATTTTGGAAGTAATTTTGGAAAGTAGTATGTACTGCTTTGAGTTACAGAAAGTTTCAAAAATTACTAGAATAATCCTTGAAAAATCGTTGTAAAAAAATTGCTTTCATACATTTTAAAATTTACACCATGTGCAATTTTTGGGTTAACTTTTTGCAGTAATATCAACTTTAATTAAACGTCCACGGAGAGGCGCAGCAACGCGAACCCGGTATTTGCTAGTATATATATATTGGAATAATAACTTTGGTACAGTGTTTGTATATACACCTATTTTAGATCTAGGGTATAAAAAATATTGACAAAATTGTTAGAGATACATTTCAAAACTAAATATAATTTTTAACCAATACTGTACAATACAGATTTTCTTATATTTAATTGTTTGTATATAAAATCCATTTATCACAGTTATTTATTTTCTACATAACAGTTTTTTTGGTATCATTTTATATTTGAGAAAATTTATATTTTTTTTTTACAGTTGTTATTTTCCGCTTTTAAAAATATAAATTTCTAAATTAAGTTAAATATAATATAAATTTTAAGAACGATGAAATTATTTTTTTGTTGTTATTTTTTTTTTTTTTCGAAAAATTAAAAAAAGATTTTTAAATGTTATAAGTGTAGGTTTTAAAATACTCGTATAAATATATATATATATATATACAAATTTTTATAGTATTCTCGTGATTTTTGATGTTCTCATTATGATTACAAAGTTAATTTATGTTTTTGGAATAATTTTCTTGGGAAAAATATCAAACCCCAAAGCCTAATATATTTTAATAGACGCCAATTAAAATTGTGTTTTTAAGATTATGTGTGTGTGTGCTGTGTTTTCATTTCTGTTTTTGAAAGGATTTTAAATTCTATTTGGATTCTGTTTGTTTTTTGGCTGGGCTGTGTTTATTTAAGATTACATTATTTTGTTTATTTTGAGGAGATTTTGGATAATTTTAAACGAAAACTCTGATGTAATAATTATTACATAATATATTATGCAATTTTTTTCACTTACAGCAATATTTATATTTAAATTATCCTTTTATTTATGAACACATATTATATTGAAATTTTTATATATTACAGCTAATTTATAAACATATTTATTTAAATGAAATAATGTTCTTGAAAATTATCTTAAAATGTATTAAATAACATTATTACATAGGTTCCAGTTACATCAACTTAAACAACTAAAAACAAAATTGTCGTTTCTAAAGAAAAAGTAAGGACGGATATCGACCGACAAGAGGGGATGATTTATTTGCGATTGTTTTCGAGCAACTTCTCATCCGAAATTTTTAAAATATATAGGTACAACTTTTGTTGTAACTAAGGAATGTTTTCCTTTGATTGAAGGATTTATTTTTAGACATTATTGAAGAAATTTTTATTCTAATGAATATTTATATAGAAGAATATATAGATAGATAATATATAGAGGAATTGAATTACTTTATTTTAATGAAGATTTTTTACTTTAAGTGAAGACTTTTTTTTCAATGAAAATTTCTTATTTCAAGCAATTCATTATACCTGTGCATATAAATAATGCCAAGAGTATATTAAAATTATTTTTCCGATTATAACACATGTATCCAGACAAGCTAGATATGGAATTAAAGTATTGATAGAATCAGCATCGAAAAGTAAATCGATTCCGAAGGGTTTGTCTGTCCGTCCGTCTGTGTGTCACCAACATAACTCAAAAACTAAAAGATCTAGAGTTTTGAAATATCGTATTGGATGCCTATTGTTTTTGCTTAAAAACGAACCAAGGCTTCGAGCATAGATAATATATAGAGGAATTGAATTACTTTATTTCAATGAAGATTTTTTACTTTAAGTGAAGACTTTTTTTTCAATGAAAATTCCTTATTTCAATCAATTCATTATACCCGTGCATATAAATAATGCCAAGAGTATATTAAAATTATTTTTCCGATTATAACACATGCATCCAGACAAGCTAGATATGGAATTAAAGTATTGATAGTAAATCGATTCCGAAGGGTTTGTCTGTCCGTCCGTCTGTACCATACAAGTTTTAGAACTTAAATATTTTCATAACTATTTACACGATAAAGTTTAAATTAAAACTAAGTAAATAAAGTAATATATGGCAAGGTCGTTTGCAAAATTTTGAGATTTCTCGGGATAAACCAGTAATATTTAATTGAAAAAAACTATTAAAAAATAATTTTTCGTTACAAATCTCCTTGGTGATCACAATATAATTTCAAACAATACTAATATGTATAATATAAAAATAAATAATATTTCTTATAAGTTGATAGAAAGTATTGAAAGTGGGATACACAAGGGGACGCACGACCTCCGTATTTTTAAAATTTTAATACAAAATTTGATAGAATATTTTTTCAGTATACTCTATCTATATGGTATATAATGGTCGAAGATTAAAGGTCATAAAAATTTAAGGTCCTTCCTAAATAAATTAAATACCTTTTATTACTATATTCTTCATTGTTATTTCAATTTTTATATCTAATATACCTACATATATACTTACTCCTGAATAAATTAAGATTTAAAGTTTTTAGAGATTTTGAATAAAAAACTAGGTATTTTATTATGAATGGAAATGTTGCTATTACCTTATTTTACATTTAGACATACTTATTTACTATTAAAATTTTGTTTAGAATTTCCAACAAAATTTTTAACCCTTTGCTGCAACTATCTTGTTGTTATAAATTTTCTGTAGGACATTATAAAATTTTTTTTGAAGTACTCTGTTTTAATCTTACTCAGAAATTGTTCTATTATTTATTATATTTTAATTCCCATTTACATTTAATTTAAAATAAAATTCTGGTGTTACAAAAAAAAAATTGGGCTAAATTTTATTTTATTGATTTTTTATTTTTTCACATTTTTAAGGAATTATATGTCTTATATTTAATTAAAATAAACTGTCAATATTCAAATATAAAGAAAGCGATATGATAAAAGTCCCCTGAAGACTTATCACTCAAAAAACTAAGTCAAAAGGCTTTGTAAAATTATAACTCTGATTAACGAGCCAAAAGTTGCTTTAATATAAGTCACAACTTCGCATTACATTTTCAAAAATGTGATTAAGCTTTTAACTGTATTTTGAAATGAAATAACGCGAAATTTAAAAGCAAATTGAATTTCTAAAAGTGTGCTCTGAACTTTTAAAACTAAGTTTAAGCTCAAAAAATTTTGTATGTATAATATATAACAGATGATGTAAAACATTAAGTATTTATATATTTGACTTTGCGTGGTTCTTTGTATACATAATATATATGGAAAACTTCTCCCTTTTCCAAAGTACATTTAGGTATTGTGTACACATTTTACCAATTTCTAAGTTGGATTGAAAACTTGAGTTTTAATACTAAATTTTAAATATTTCAGTTTATAAAATCAAAAGTTCTCTAAGGACTCACTCATCAGAACTATAATCTCCCAAGGATTTTTGTCATATATTTTAAGTCATATGTACCTGGGGGACTTTTGTCATATCGTCTTAAAAGAATTTTTTGCGAATAAAATATAAAAAATATATTTCCTTATTTTTGGCACTTTAGGAACAATACATTAGGAATCATAGTTAAAAATTTAAAAAAAACCATGCCAAAATATTACAAAATAAAACTTTTTAAATAAATTTATCTAAAAAATTTAATATCTATAATATAGAATACAATATATTTTTTTGGAGAATTTCCAAAAGCTTTTTGAAATACAATCTTGTTATTTTGCCCCTTAAGAAACATAAAAAATTGCCGTTACTAATATAGGGGTTAAACAAGCATGTATGTAACATATGTACATATAAGTATTTTAATTAAAATTTATATGAATATATTTTTGAATTATTTTTTATTTGTTTATGGGTCGAATGGGTTAACCCATTTAAACCCAAAGGGTCGAAAACGACCCAAATACATATTATCCCAACGGGTCGAAAACGACCCAATTACTATTTCAACTGTTTTTAAATATTGTTTTAAATTTTTGAAAATTCTAGTTAGCCATGATATTTTTAAAATACTTTGTGTCAAATAACTTATATAAAATTTTAGTGTTTTGTATATACTGAAAGTGTTAATAGTTTAAAAAAAGTGAAAATTTAAATTGTGTTATTTTTTTTCAAAATGGAAAAATTTAGTAGTTGGTAAGTTTAAATATATTTAATATTTTTTCATCGGAAATACAATTTTTTTTTAGTTTTATGATTCTTCTAACTAAAAACATATAATATTGATAAGTTAAACTTTTCAAATGTTAGATATCGCGAGTTTTACAAGTGGGTCGTTTTTGACCCTATGGGATAATATGAATAATTATTTTTTTTAAATTTTTAAAGGAAAAACTGTTTAACAGTGTCAGAAATTTTAGAAAAACTTGAAGAAGAAGATGAAAATGAGAAACCGCAATCTTTCATAATATTGCCTCCTGATGATGGTGCAAATACGGACGAGGACTCTGGTGATGAAAATGATGTGGATCCAAATCATTTTACTCGGAATCAACTAAATGCTCAAGCTGAAATATTCAGAGGAGTGGACGATTTCGACAGTTTGGATGATGTACCTCTTGCTCATTTACAAAAAAGGAAAAAGACAATGAATTGGCAAGAAGGAGATATTGATGGAATTATTGCTATTGAGCGGCCTTGGAATGGAGCTTTACTTACCCCTCTTGCTATGGGTGCAGCTACAGAGCCTATTGAATTTTTTAAGTTATTTGTTAATAACGATACAGCGCTATTTATTTCTAATTCAACAAATAAATATGCTGCTGAAAATAATTTGGAACTGAACACTACACCTGACGAAATTTTCAGTTTTATTGGAATTTTGTTAGTAACTTCATATAATTTTGTACCGCGAAGAAGAATGTATTGGGAGAACAGAAGTGATTCTTCAAATGAATTAATATCGAACACAATGAGAAGAAATCGGTTTGATGACATTTTTCGCCATTTCCATGTTTGTGATAACTCCCACTTAGACAAAAATGATAAGTTTGCAAAAGTTCGTCCATTGGTAAATGAAACAAATAAAAAATTTATCAAATTTGCACCAATCGAAGCTTGCGTTTCAATCGACGAAACAATGATTAAATATTACGGCAGGCATTCCTGTAAACAATTTTTAAAAAATAAACCAATTAGGTTTGGATATAAAGCATGGACAGCTGCATTAAAAAGTGGATATTGTATTCAATTCGATCTTTATCAAGGTAAAAATGTAAATAGTACCGAAAAATTTAGGGAAGATTTTGGACTTGGAGGTTCAGTTGTTTTAAACTTTGCAACATTATTAAAAGAATATTATTCGAACCTACAGTTTTCTTTGTTTTTTGACAACTTTTTCAGCAGTGCTAAATTGATAACTGAGCTTTATAATAAACAAATAGGCGCTACAGGAACAGTTCGCGAAAATCGCACACAAAAATGCATTTTGTCAAGTAAAAAAGATTTTAAAAAGCAACAAAGAGGTTTTTACGAAAGTTGCATTGATAAAGAACAAAATGTCGTTGTGACTAAATGGATGGATAATAGCGTCGTGTTGATGATATCAAATCAATTTGGCGTTGAGCCACTACAGAAGGCGAATCGATTTTCTTTGAAAGAGAAAAAAAAAATTGAAATACCACAACCAAATGTAATTAAGTTCTACAATAAGTACATGGGCGGAGTGGATCAAATGGATAACAATATTGCAAATTATCCAATAGGAATAAGGGGGAAAAAATGGTACATGCCAGTTATTTTATGGATTTTTGACGCGAATTTAAATAATGCATGGACTTTAAGCAAAGCTTTCGGTTCAAAGTTAGATAAGTTAGAATTTATCCGGCAAGTTGCAACATCTCTCTGTAAGGTTTATGGAGTTGATAAAAAACACTGTGGTCCTTCAAAGAGAATAAGGACAAGTGAATTTCAGAAGTCAAATGGGTTGCACTTAATCTTAACAGATCAACCAAGAAGGAGATGTGCTTTTTGTAAAAGCAAAACTGTAACAATGTGCAGTACTTGCAATGTAAATTTACATGACAAATGTTTTATTAAATATCATTAAATATCACTAAATATCACTAATATCACTAATAATCTACTTTATTTAAAATTAAAATAAAATTTGTTTATTAATTATTTTTTTTTATTTTTTATATATACACATTATCCCAATGGGTCGTTTTCGCCCACAACCTAAAATTGCCCCCAGCATCACGTTTTGGGAGCAAATTCAATTTTTTTTTGTTTTAATTATGTTTTTTGATCATAATGCTTCAATAAAACTAATTTAAAAGAAAAAAAAAAATTTGGGTATTCAACAGGTCTAAAATTTCATTAGTTGCGGGTTTAAATGGGTTAAAATGTTATATTATATATATAAATATGTATATATATATACATATATACTGTGTATTTTTTCATTTATTTTTGCTGCAAAAAAAGAACATCTTCTAGACTACGTAAGAGTGGGTAAATTATATAAACTTATAACCCTAAATGAAATGGTGATTTTTTATTTATTTATTTTTTAAATTTTTGTATTTATACATAGTTAAGTACCATGTACCATAAGTACCAATTTATTTTATATAATATATGTACTATTTTTATATGTAAATTTACCCGAGATAAAAAGATCTTTTGAGAAGTAGCTCCAAACTCTATTTTAAACTCTATCCAGTTTTCCATTCATTAACACCAACTATGTTAAGTTGTTATTTAATTAGTTTTCTAAATAAAATTTGCAGATATGATAGAAGTTCGAGATTAAAAGTCCCCGGTGGGTTTTTGACTCAAAGGTACTCAAAAAACAAAGCATAAACTGCCTGAAAAATTAAAGCATCGATGAATGAGCCAAAACTCCTTTAAAACTTAGACAAATTTCGCATTGTATTTTAAAACATGTGATTAAAATCAAACTAGGTCGAATTGCATCTTTATTAAATGAGTTCAAAAAATAAATATAAAGTTCAAAACTTTACAATAATTATAAGTATGAGAAGTATATTAAATTTGCATATAAAATCAAGTTTGGTCCTTTCTCTACAGCCTTTATGTATGCAAAATTCTGAATTAGAGGTGATAAATAATTGTCTTAATATTGAATTTTAAATATTGAAGTTATGAGTCCTTGGGGACCTCCATTGGCTCACTAATCGGAGCTATAATCTCCTGGCAAATGTTTGTTTATTCTTTGAGCTATAAGTCCTAGCGAGACTTATGACTCCAGAAATTTTATCATATCGCAAAAAATTCTTTCATAAAAGAAATAAACTTCCTTTATTAATTTTTTTCCATAACTTTAGGCTTCTAAGACATTTCATAATAAATTTGAAAACGATTTGAAGTTGAATTAGTTAATAATTTTTTTTGTAATAATATTTTTGTAAATCTATACAGCACAAACAGTTTCGGTTGAACAATGATTAATTGAATTTAGTCAATATAGTTAAAGTACTAATTTAGTATAAGTGCTTATAGTGCTTTTTTTGGTGCAGGGTCAGTACTCCCAGGGTCATAAGTCCCTTAGGGACTTATGACTCACTTAGTGGGTCATAAGTCCCTAAGGGACTTATGACCCACTTAAAAATTTTTAGGTGGGACATAAGTCCCTTTACAAGTGGGTCATAAGTCCCTTTATTAAATTATTAGTTCCTTTAGGGACTTATGACCCACTAAGTGAGTCATAACTCCCTTTTTTAAATTTTGAGTTATAAAATCATATAACTTAAATTGTGTGATTGAGTGTAATATATGAAAGTCGAAATTTTGAAATAATTTCTGAAAGTCTTTTCTGATCTTTATAATTTAAAGTATGATAATATAAAAATATATGTAAGTAAAATATTAGATGTACAACAATATGTATTTATATATTTATCTATGCGAAATACTATATATTAGGAAGCATATTTGGGTTTGTTAAAAATCGAAGTTTACCCTTTTTCCAGAATATTTATAAATTCATGTATGAAAAATTTGGTTATAAAATCAGGATTGCCCTTTTTTTCAAAATCTTTATATATCTCTACTTCATTTTCTAATAAAAAATAATTAAATAAACTAAAATAATTTAAAATCAAGTAATAGAGTAAATAACAACAAATTGTTATTGTCATAATTTTTATCAGTAAAACTTACTGCAGGTGCAAATAAATTTATATTATTTTATATTTTTTCAAAAACAAAACAATTATTAGTGGCGTAGCATTTTATAAGTTGAAGGTATATAATGTAATTTCATACTTTTTACAATTACACTTTTTTCCTTTTTTATTAAAGATGAACTCCAATAACAAAAATATTATTAAAAGAAAAAAATTAGATGCTATGAAAAAATTTCTAAATAAGATGGATATAACGGACTTTTCAAAAGTACCAGACCATATTGTGGAAGCTTTTTTTGAAAAGGCAAGCTATAAGTCAAGAATGCTTGTTACTGTCTTTGCTTTTGTTAATGGTATAAACATAAACCAATTATTTGAACTTTTGAAAAAAAAATTATTAACAAAAGAGGACAAAACAAAAATAATATATTTATTCAACGCTTTGAAAAATCCCGTATTTTCTTATAAATATTATAGTTATAATGTAATACGGAATTTAATAATTTTTTGTAATGGTGATATTCGTCGATATGGTAAAAGAATTGAAAAAATAGCTTTTTAAAATGTAGTTTATATGTAAAATTTTGTTTTTTTCTTTATTTTGGAAAAAGGGAATACCCTAGTTTCTAATCCAACTGCAAAATATGTGCTAATTATTTTTGAAATTATAGTTCAAGAGACTCTGTATATATCGTACCCGTCACTCATGTTGCTGTTATTTTATATAATATAAAGTAGAAAAATATATTATATTCTCAACATTGAAATGTATAAGTAGTGTTTCTTTTCTATAAAGCTTCTACATAACTTCTTGCAGTTCAGTTCTAATTTTGTAGTGCAGTTTAAAAGTAAAAGTAAAAGAAATAAATTAAATAAAAATAATTATTTTTAATTCATAATTTAAATTAAAATATGGATAATAATACGGATAATGACAATAATTGTTTTGAGGTTCTTCAGGGATTTAGAAAAAACAGTCAAATAATTTATGTGCCTGCTGAAAAACAACTATATATTAAAAAATCGAAACAAAAAGAAAACATTTTTCGGTGTATATGCTACTATAATAACACAAGGCATTGTAAGGCCAGTATAATAATTGACTTTGAGAATAATACAATTATAAAAAAAAATGAAACTTTGCATCCTCACTTTTATGCAGAAGATACAAGAAATAAAATGAAATTAATTAATTCAATGAAAAATGATTCTAAATCCGTCACAACGTCTTTGAAAAGACAATATTCAGCTAGAGAAATTTTTGATGTAAACCGACAAAATAATCCTACTGCAGCGAATTTGATACAATTTAAAACAATTAAAAGATCTATAAATAGAATTAAGAGTGAAGCACTTCCGAAACCACCAACAACTCCAACTGAAATTAAACAAATTTTTGAAGAAAATGAAATTGTACGGAAAAAATTTTGTTTTTCAAAATTTGATGAAAAAACAACATTTTACAAATACACAATAATTGAGCCAATAAATGATATTGCTTATACAATTTTCTTGCTTATACAGAAATTGACTTTGTTAATAAAAATATAATTAAAATTAATATGTATTTGTTTTAATATTACTACCTTTCAGCTGAGAACTGTAAAAGGGAGTTATGACCCACCACGGTGAGTCAAAACTCCCTAGGGTCATAAGTCCCTTAGGGACTTATGACCCACTTTAATGAGGGAGTCCCCTAAGGGACTTATGACCCTGGGAGTACTGACCCTGCACCGCTTTTTTTTGACACAATATATTAGGTACACATAAAACTTTTAACTTATGTTAACCATTGAAAATAAATATACCATCACTTAACCTTCTGTGCCACACATTTAGTTATAACTAGTAACTAGTTATACATTGTAAATGTATGCATCTACATAATATATAAACAGTTGTACAATATTACATACTTATATGCATATTCATTATTCTTTATTAAATTTAAGTAAGGATAAAAATTCCGGAATACTAAAATTCTTTGTTATTTTTTTTATTTTGTTTTTTTTTTGCTAACTTTAATAAAATTTGCACTTAATTTTAAGCTTTATATTGTCCTTCGTCCTTTTTTTTGTTTTACAATCACAGTGAATAAATAGGAAATTTATTCAATATACTTATATACATATACTTAGTACTTTCTTTTAATTATATACTTTTATTTTATACATTGAAATACAAAAGTACGAGGATATATTAGTTAAATTTTATAACCAGTAAGTGTGTGTGTGTGTGTTCATGGATAAGTGTTTGCTATCTGGTTTTTAATTTAGTTTTTTGTCTATTTTTATAAGTGCCAAAGGATATAATAAATGGATAAAGTTTAATTTTAAGTTAAAGTAGGAGAGACTATTCTATTTTCATAAGAATTTCCTATAAATTATAACAGTTCTATAAAAAACAAAAAAACAGGATATATGTACTAAAATATAAATTACATATAATTCATAATTATTAAGAGACAAAACCAGTGGCGACAACAACTTTTTAAAAAAAAAAAAAAATATGGGAAAATTGTAATTTTAATTATAAGGATTTGAAATGTATTTTAAAAAAAAGTTAATTATGTTAGAAAATGTCCTTCGGGCAAAAAGCGTATGTTTCATTATGGTTTTATATCTTTAATTATAATTTAAATATAATTATGGAATTTTAATTTTTAATAAAATGCTGTACATAATAAAATTTTTTGATTTTCTAATTTTGTATTTAAATTGTTTTTTAAAAAAATGGCTTTTGATGAAATTGATGATTACAAGTTATATCAGTGTTTTTCAAATTAAAAGTTATACGGTGTTGTGTTCTATTACTTTCCATATTTTAATTAAATTACATGGAACATAATAATTTATAGTTGAGTTGTATTATACCGAACAAATTCTAAAATACTATATACTTGAATGAAAGTTTCCAGTCATTAATATAATTTCCTTGAAAGTGAGAGTAAAGAACTCTGTTAACTTCAGTTAGATTCTGGAGTGTTGGTGAACAAATCTAGACAAGACAGATGATTATCTGAAATACAATTATTTGATTTTGTGGTATCTAAATTCTAATTTCTTTTGAAGTATATTATCCCTTTTTCTTGATAGTCTTGAAGTCAGATACTTCAGAGGTAATTAAAAATACAGTAGCCACACTGTAATCAAAAGAAATTATGTAATGAACCCCGAGAATCACTGTACGGGGTTTATCTGGGTTGAGTTTGACTTTAACCAACTAAAACCATCGTCCTCTTTTAAAACCAAACTTTGAAAGAACCTTAAATATATTTTTATTCTTTGGTTTTTAGGATCTGTATTGGGAAAAGAAATTGGGCATAGAATTTAAGAGTATGGATTAAGTTGAATAGAGGTAATTCTGAGAATATCATGAAGATAGATGTTAATGTTCTTCTTAAACTTTTTAGAATTGTACGCATTAAAATCTTCTACTTTAGAATCACCTAAATGGTAACTCTAATTACATAATTTCGATGTACGCATAGCAATGGAATTTTCATGAGCCTTGCTACGCCATTTTACTAACTCTACGGTGTAGGGTGTTTAAAAGAATTGATGCAATAGAAAGCATTGAACACTTTTTTTTCCACTTCCCTCTACCAACAGTTAATTAAATTTTTAATTTTTAAATTTAAGTGAGCATGGATTTCAGAGGAAAACTTCTTCTGTATTATTCAATCATAACTACTAAAGACCCATACATTTAACGGAGCACTTTTGAATACCATTAACTCAGCCTTTATCAACAAAATAAAGTTTAATTTAGTAAAATTAAGTCAAAATAAAAATTATGTTAGTAACAGAGTAGAATAAATAATTCAACATTTTGCACACGACTTTTTTTATATAATAGTAAATAAAATTTTAAGTTTTATTATTTTAATTAGCAGCACATTAATCTTTTCTTACAAAAACTATTCCAATATTGTTACAAGTATTAAATAAAATTTTTATATTCATATAGCATCAGTTAAAGTTTTTTAAATTTAAAATAAAATTTTTAATAGCAAATTGGAACTTTTTAAGAAATTTTAACTTTTACTTAAACTCATTTACATCTTTCTCCAATTTTTCTTATTTAAATATTTTGGTACTTGTAATAACAGTTTTTTAATTTAGATTTCTTGAGATAAAAAAAAACGGAACATATTCTTTAAAAACATTTTAATTAAAATTTTTTTTAAACAAAATTACTAAAAAATTTAAAAAAAAATATGCTAAAAAAATATAGTAAAAAAAAACATATCTACCAAAAACATATGCAGGCAAGTATCTCATTTTAGCTTACATGAAGTGGCAGATGGTCATATAGTAATGTACCTTTCAATTGAGACATAGTCATTTGGTGCTATGCGGGTACAAAAAAAGCTTTAGAAAAACTTAACAAAAATCAGCTTTTAACTAAAAGTCATTATATAAAAGTTTTAAAAGAAGACCAGCATCTGCAAAAAAGTATCCATATTGTAACATGTTTGAACTTAGAACTTAATTTAAAAGAAAAAATCGCTATTTCTTTTTTATCTGACCAATGGTATAGTGGCAAAGATGGTAAAGTTCAAACCCAGACCAGATCATATGAAATAAAATTATAACACTTGTGTAAAATAATAGATGGCGCACAAATTTAAATTTTGTGTACCCATGGGAAGCATACAAAACTTACAGCCGAATAATCAACGGTCTAAAAATGTCTAATCTAAATGACTTGGTGAATGACCTATACTCTTTGAGTGGAAAAAGTGTGGGAAAAGGAGCAAAAAATAATGCTACTTTCAAGCCTTTAAAGTTTTATGGATCCAATAATAACAGTAGTTCGTCAGCTTTTTAAAAACTAAATTGATACATCCAGTATATATTATAAATAAATATTTTTTTATAAAATATGTTGACATAAGAGCCTTTTTAAAAAAACATAAAAAAACATTTTGAAAATTTTCAAATTAACTTTTTAGTCAAGTTAATGTTCATAAAATATTCAAAGTTTCTTGTAAACTGCATGCATGCATATAAAAAACATTTCTTTTTTTTTTTTAAATAATATGCAAATAGGAACTTAATATTTCAAAAAAAAAAACTGTTGATACTATCGTACATCAAAATGTTATATATAAACATTATAGTAGAGATATATTATATTTTATTCAAACCTTTTTCTAGTTAAAGTTATTTCTAAGAAATCAAAAAATTTGAAACTTCTTTTTTTTTTTGAAATTTTTTCACTTATAAACTTTTAATTTAAAAAATTTTATTTAATTTGTGTTTTTTTAAAAAAAAAAACCTTAAAATAAAATATGCATTTAAAAAATTCATAAATTTAAATTTCTGGGTATCATAAAATTTAAAGCACTTAAAACTAAATTTGTCTTAAATCTAAAATCTTGAATAATAGTTTCGGAAATTAATCTAACAACTTTTTTTGTTAAATTTTTAGCATATGAAAAGAGTTTTGAAAAAAAAGGTTTAAATATATTTTATACATAGTTATAGTTATGACATCTGGTGAGAAGGAAACTAAAAAAAAAAATTTATAATTTTAAGATTAAACTTTGCATTTTAGTAGCTATCAAGTATTTTAAGAAGATTAATACAAAATGAAAACATTTTGGAAAATAGGTATATGTATTAAGTTTTAATTTATAAACTTCTAAACTGTTTCAGATTTAAATTTTTTAATTTTACCGTTATGCATGAATAATTATTAAAAAATTAGTATAATTTGTTAGAAAATGTTAGAGAACGAACAGTTATAAGAACTTATTCTCAGCTAAAAGTTATTCAATTATTAAATTTGATAAAAAACATGTTTAAAGTTTTTTTCAATATAAATATTTATGTATACGATTGATCTCTTGTCCGTATAATGAAAATTTTAAAGGAACTCTTGCACACCAGACCATTGGGCAAGGATTTTGCTTCAGCAATTGATACTTTTAAGAGTTAAAAATATGTAGTTTTTAGCCCATTTTCAAAAAATTTTGTAAAAATGTACCTATATAGCTTCACTCTGCCCGTCCGTCCGTCCGTATGTTTACAAAAACTTTTACACCGTATTGCAAAAAAAATAATTTCGTAGAAGAATTTTTGCCTTTAGCCCCACCCGTTACGGAGCTACAGCCCCTCAAAGTTGGAAAAAGCCCTATATTAAAATTGTTATAACAAGAGTTCTATTAGGTGTATTTTCAATCTGAAAACGGCAAAAGATAGATGGTTTTATAGACTCTATATATATTTAAAAGGCAAATGTTTAAGATTCTCATACGGTACTAAAATTTACCATTATGTAAAACTCAATTTTTGCAAAATTTTTGGCCACACATATCTTCTAAACGGTTTAAGCTAAGGAGATGTTAGATCCTCAGAAATTAGTAGGAAACGTTTAACAAAATTTCTTAGTCGCGCCCCCTGTTTAGGAGCTATAAGAGCTCGAAAATTTAAATTTTGGCTATTTTTAAACACCGGCAACTTGAATAAATGTTAAAATTTTTTTTACAAATATACAAACTTTAAAGCTGCAGTATTATATTTCAACATATGTTAAAGGTTTTTCTTAAACTTAAAAGGGGTTCTTTAAATTGAAGAAATTGTCTCTTAGTTTTAACCATTTTTGCTTAGATAGTAGAATTCTAAGTAAAATTCCAAATTTTTGGGGAATTCACAATTTAATTCTTAGAACCTAATAAAAAAATGAAGAGGGGAGGGGGGTTTAATGAAGTTAGATCCTTGAGAAATTTGACAACCTTCCTTATTGAAGGGCTATTAGAACTTTAAAATTAAAGATTTACTGTTAGCAGTATATTTTATAAGTAAGCAGTAACTTAATCACCAGTGTATATATTTCCAAAATTAAACTCAGTATGCAATACAAATAATACAATATAATTTTAATTTAAACTTTTCAAGAAATATGAATTCTAACCCTCGGAATGAGTTAACATATGGTAAATAGATTATTGGTGGATATCCATGAAGTTTGGCTTTCATAAATTTATTCTATTATCAAAGTGTCTAGAGATTTTAAGAGTTTCGGGAATGTCAAATTCTAATAATTTATCAGATTTATAACTGATTTTAATTAAATTTATAGTTATTCATATATTTTTTTGACAAAAGAAAGAATGACTGCACAGATGGACGAAATTGGAGCAGGAAGATGGGGGCTCCCATATAAAATACTTAGATTTTACAAGAATAGTTTACACACTTTATAGACTTAACAATACAAACCTACGTGTTTAATATATCATTACATTAATATTAAGTATTTTATATAAACTGTTAGGTCAACCGTACCTAAAAAGCATAATTATTTTATTTTTATGGATTATATTGTACAAATAAGAGCCTCCTTTAGAGTTCGTGTTTAAATTTATATATACAGGGTGTCCGCGACTCAAGTACGTGCAATACACTCAGTGATTAGGGCATTAAAACAAACAAAAAATTGTACTGGAGGGGGGGTCTATTTTGGACCCTTTTCGAGATATGAGGGATTAAAGATTTAAGGAGACTTTTCATAAAAAAATCAATAACTTTTCAACAGCTTACTGTAGAGAGATAAAAAAAATCCATTTTGTAGAGTAAGTTTTCAGCTTTAATTTTTGTGGTAATGATCCCCATATACCCAACAGTTACAAAGTTATGAAGGTTCAAACTGATTTAAAATGAAAAAATTATGTTTCAAACTCTATTTTCTTTTGAAGCACACTGTATTTGGGGTACTTTTTATAGCATATTTCAAAACAGCTTTTCAAGCCCTATAATTATAGTACATAATAACTTTTTCTCTATCTCTAACCATTTTTGATATGAAGAATAGAAAAGTGTGTTATTTTCAATCGGTTCAAACAGAAAAATTATGAAATTTTTTTTTATCTATTTATTTTTTCATTAATATTTTATAAGAAATTTTAAATCATTTTGATCCTTTATATCTTTATAACTTTTGGGTATATGGTTATCATTAGTACACAAAAAGCTCACAACTTACTCTACAAAATCGATTTTTTTTTATCTCTCTACAGTAAGCTGTTCAAAAGTTATTGATTTTTTTATGAAAAGTCTCCTTAAATCTTTAATCCCTCACATCTCTAAAAGAGTCCACAATAGACCCCCCCCCCCCAGTACAATTTTTTGTTTGTTTTAATGCCCCCAATCACTGAGTGTAGTACGCGTACTTGAGTCTCGGACACCCTGTATAGATAATAACAAAAATATCTTCAATTTTGTCTTTAGGCACAAAAATCTATCTTATAAATACTTAATATTATTATTATTAAAAAATAAATAATATAATAATATTAATAGCTATATCTAAATAAATACCAAAACAACTCATATATGTACTACGTATATATATGCTTGAATAAATAAAATGTAAGTATATTATATTTTCATAGCCCAAATCAAAAACATTAATCTTTATAATGAAATTTATATTCGATATATTGAATTCGGAATAAAAAAATTTACAAAATAATCAATTTAATTTATAAGACCCATAGCAAAACTTTATTTTTTTTTTTATTTTTTCAATCACCCTGAAATATGAGCCCTGAAAAAAAAATAGGGATATGAAAACTTTGTTAAGTTAAAAACGAATAGGTTTTAAAAGACATAAGAAATATTGAAATAAATCAATGAAAAAATTTCATTGTTATTTTTATTTTCATGTCAAATTCAATTTTTGATATGGGTAGGAAATTACTTACATAGATACAATTATACTTGTGTGGTAAGATATGTTTCATTTCAATAAGAGTATGAAGAAGTTCAAATTATTTTGTTGTAAAAAAAAAGGCAATTTAATTTAATGTAAAGTAAAATGTAATTGGAAAATCAAAATGGGCAATCAAAATTGAAAATTAACTATACTTCAAAGTTTCATTCATCTACCACTGATGTCCTAAAAACGGTGGGAAAAAGTTTAAAATAAATTAAAATTTTTTATATTAACTCACGAAATTTGATATATATGACATTTTACATTTTAAGTACTACACACTTAAAAACGGTATCTCATTCAAATATAAAATAGATTTTTCAAATCTGAATTTTAAAAAAGTTCAAGAGTCGATTTATTGGAATATTTTTATGAAAAGGAATGTTAATTTATATAGACTCGTCCCGTTAGAAGATAAACCTTCTTCTGCACGAGTACTGCTGTATTTGAAGTTCAATATACAATCATTTTAATTTATTAAAAAAATTTTTTATTAATTTTTAATTTATTTCCAAAATTTTTTATAATAATTTCTGTTCGATGTCTTTCTGGTTTGGATGTCGGTCTTTGAATAGATGAGTCTTGGGTCCATACACTGGTCGGATCATATCTAATTAAAATATAATTTATAATTTATATCAATAATAGTTTATACAATATTATACTATACAAATACCTGCTACATTTGAAGATACAAGGCTGAATCATTCACTTATCACATTGTACGTGGTAGGGGACTGTTCATTAAAAAATGAATAAATAAATTTATTAGAATTTTTTAATATTCCCTCAATTGTTATTGGAAAGCTCTTTGTGAATCTCCGTTATCAGATAAAAAATAATCAAAAATTATAAATCATAAGTATTTTTAGCTGATAAATAAAAAGGTAGATAGCGATAGTAAGCTCAGGGCGTCAGCCTGACATCTACTACATTTAAATGCTATTGTATTCTTCTATACCAGTTGCATTGACTTAAATTGAATTAAATTGAATCTGAGTGTGGAAATCATTTGTGGCTAGGATTACATATTCTATTCCCTCAAGGATTCCAATATTCAAAGTAATACTGTATATGTTGTTTAGATTTTCTCATCGGCGGATGTATTGGTTCTTCTCAAACCTTTATGTACCTATTAACTTCTTTAAGGATCCTTTCTAAATTACTATTCCTTGTGAATTCCAAATTCCTTCCGAAAATCTAGGAGCTCCGACGTACGAATTTCGCTCCTTTAAATTATTATCAATCTTCATAATTTATTGTGGCAGCTCTTAATTTTTTTGACATTTTTAGGACAATTAACACTTTTAGCTTGTGAGTGCGGTATTTTTTCGAATTTGCTGCCTACGTACGATTTCCGCTTCTGTAAACTATCATCAACCTTCATTGTTTATTGCGGCAGCCCTGAATATTTTTGACATTATTAGGGTAATGAACAACACCAGTTTCTGGATGTTCCTGCAAATAATGTTCAAATTTTAAGCACTAAAGTTACCAAACTTTTCATCGTGGATTGCCCCAAATATAAAAAAAAGATTAAATATCTTTTAAATATAATTGAAACACACTTTCAACAAAATCAAAAAAAAGAGCGCAAAACAACACTATTTTTGTAAAAACAATAACCAAAATAAAAAACAAAAAAACTGTTGGAAAAACTGGAAAAGGACACGAATAAAAAAAAAATTGAAGGAGATTAAAATGAAGTTATACATCATGTTATGCTTCAAAAAACATTAAATTGTAAATTTAAAGCTCAAAAATAATATGAAGCTATCAAGTAAAAAAACAATTTGTTACACTTTCAGATTTTTATTACAATAAATAATTTATTTTTTTCTTGTTCTATTTGTAGTCAGCCGTTTTTACATCGTTTTGTAACTTACGAGTACATTTAATATTTCGTTTTTTTTAATTTTAAAAATTGTTTTGTGGTTTTGATATAGTTATTATTTTTGGTTTTTGAATGATGAAGTACTCGAAACATACTTCTGTCATATATTTACTTCACAAAGATTGTAAATGTGCTTCTATTTAATGAAAAAAACTGTAACTTATGTTTTTGCTATGGATTTTTGTAAGATAGGTGAGCATGTTTCTATATGTATGTAATAAGAATATGATAATATTAAAAAGTAGAATATAAAATGCAATATATGTACCTAAATATATAATAACGTTATTTGTTTTTCCCAAGGGGTTCCGAATTTTTCAAAATCATATTGATAACATGTGATAAAATTTATATATTTTCTCAGATTGACTTACCTTCTCTAAATGAGTATTTTATTAAGGGAACCTGAAATAATGGCAAAAGAAATAAAACCGAAACAAAAAACTTCTCAGTATTCAGCTTCATTTAATTTTCAAAAAAGAAATGAAGTAACAATTAAAATTAAATATATTGATCAAATTTAAATTTTAATTAGGAATTTTGAGTTGGTTTTATAAATCATGGTAATATAGTTGTGCTGCATATTACTTTGGGAACTAATTTTCGTGAGTCATCAAAAAAATTTGGTAACAAAAGTATTTTGCTATGCAAATTACTGTAATCTTTTTTTACTAAACACTGCTTATGGAAATTCGTTTGTTATGCACATGTTGAGACTATACGTAAGTAAATTCCGTCCAATGTGGCCCCTAAAGTTGGTAATACGTATGTGTACGACTTAATTAATTTTAAGAAGAATATTAACATCTTTCTTCTTAAAGTGCCTCCAAATTTGGCCCATCACCCATAATCTAAAAATCCCAAACCTCCCCATAATCCGAAAAACCTTTCATATCACCATCCTGTAACAAAACTGTACATTTATATCACAGGTTCCTCCTAAAGTTTAGTTCAAAAACGTTGTGGTTCTGGAGTGTTAACGTGGCACACTACCCAAAGAAGTCCCGCACGGTTTCAATGGGTGACTTTCGAGCGTCGTAAGGTCGTATGTCAAATAAAACGAGGAAGATTATAGTTGCCCTTGTCAACTTTTAAATAACCGTGCGTACACTATTATGTATTAAATAAATAAGAATTTTAAATATTGCAATTGAACTGTTTGACAGAAAATTCAAAATATTTGTTTTTTTATATTTAATTAATAGCAACAATAATAATTTTCAAAAACAATTAAGATAAACAAAAAATCGATGGCTTAGTGGTAAGGACGTCGGCCTTTTAAGTGAATTAAAATCAATGATCAATTCACTTTTCGATGCTGATTCGATGTGTACCCTTGACACTATATTTAGCTCGTCTATTTCGATCCGTTACAAACGGAGGAGTAATTTTAATATACCCGATGTTCATATATGTATGAACGAGCATAATGAAAGCCCAATATGTGTTAATTCATTTCCATTATGAGCATTAATTCTAGTTTCTTCTGTCATTTATAATGACTTTGTTTTAAAATTTTTGTAATATAAAATTAAAATTTGTATCAATTTTACTATATGGCTTTAATTCATTTAGTTTTAAAAACCAAATGGCCTTATTGTTTTTGGCTATATTTCACTGTCCAAAAAAAAAATCAATAGTAAAACTAAGTAAGTACTTTTCTTTATAAACTAAAGAGCAAATTTTAACATCATGATTCCGAATTTTTGAATGATTTACATAATATGTATTATTATTTATTAAAAGGTTTGAAGGGGAATTTTGCAAGTTCTTTAGAACACTCGTTTTTATTTTAAGTCAAATGAAGACTCTTTATTCCTTGAACTTGTTGTTTATACATAACTTAAATTTCATTCATAGAAACGTCATTTAGTAATATATTATAGATAAGCAAAAAAATATAAAGGTTGATTCCCACTAGACCGGCAAAGTGTGACGACGACAGATAGTGTTTTTATATTCATCTAGGCATTTCCTTTGAGTGTATTCATATTGAACGACAAGCTTTACCCAGTTTCCCGTCTGATGTCGTATTTATTTTTAAATCAATTTTTAACGGACGGGTTTTTTTTTTGTCTTATAGTGTGTATCCAAAAAACGGTGTTGGTACGTCAGTGATTTACTTTCATTGTATTGTATTGAAAGTATAAAATACGGTGTCTGTGCTTAACTGCGTCGTCACAATTTAGAGCCACCTAGTGAGAAATAAGTAAATTAACTTATTATGTACCTCGCCGCTAAAGGAAATATGACAAATTTTTTTTAAGCGCTAACTGTTCAACTGTTAGGCTAATAAGCCTGTTTATACCATAGGTACATGTTGGAACAGGGAGTCATATTATATTCGTGTTATTAGAATTGGTCTTATTGAATTCCACATACAATTTAAACATGAGATAGTACTAGGCCTTATAACATGTAGAAACGTCTTAGATTTTCAATATTTACAATTCTATTTTTTGTTTATATTGTAATATTTTATATTTTACTTATATGGTATTCTATATCTGCGAGTTAAATTATTGGTTTATATTTTGCATTTGTAAGTATTTTTTATTAAAGATTTATAATTATTAATTATTGATTATGCCATTAATTTGAACCCAATGGCGAATGGTAGCTGAGTCGAGTCGAAAACCGGAAAAGTTTTTTCACTTTCACTAGAATTCGAACCTGGGCCCTTCCGCATGAAATGTTGGCACTCAACCACTGTGCCACCTAGCTGTTAATATAGCTGTTAATAAAGCATATAATTTATTAATTTTTTTTTATTAGGCGACAAAAAGGTGACTAAAATGAAAGAGGTAAGAAAAATAGAATTTAATTTAAATCATATTATTAATTTTAATTAAAATCAATAATATTATTTTGTGTTTTTAAAATTAAGATAAATAAAAAATAAACACAATGCCATGTTAAACGAATTGGCAATTCATTTAATTGGTCTTCTGTTATTTAGAGGTGGCCATAATTTTAATATTATTTCCATCTACACAGTTTCAAAATTCCTGGAATTTCTATCTTATTAGAAAAGTGTTCTTTTGATGTATGTTCTTTTACATAATTAAGATTTTAATATGGGTAGGATTTTCTGACAATGTTTTTGATACCTTGAGTTGAATCAGTTGTGGTAATTTTAATTTTCATTGATGAAATGACTTTAATATTCATAGTTGAAATGAACGTAATGTACGTACTTAGAACCTGGGATTATAAAGATATTTGTATTGTTACTATGGTTTCACCACAATTTGATTATTTCCATAATTTTCTGGTAATTACTCAAATAAACTTTGGCAATCAAACGATTAAAAGTTCAAAAACTCAGATTAAAGATTTTTTTTTAACAGCACTTTTTCACCTAGTCTTTAATTTCATTGGCACTTATACCCGCGATTTAGAATGTCATGTTTGTTCGAATATCATGTAAATTTATTTATTGGTTAAAATTTTTTACAAAAGTTTAATTTGAGAAATTCCAATTTTAGTTTTATATAAATCTAATAAATCTTCTTAAATTTTAAACAAATCTTTAAAATGAAAAACTTTATTTAAATTTAATTTGGAACTATTTTTTCAGGAATAAAACAAGCTTGTATCAAAACTTATATCTTATTACTTCCAAAACTCTATTATAATATAAAATAAAATTTATTAGACTAATTAAATATCAAGTTGCTTTATTAATTATAAAAATACCTAAATTTTATTTAACAATTTAATCTATAAGATTTTTAATTTAACATTTAACTTAAGTATTAAGCCTTTCAATTCAATTAAAACAAAATTTCCTTCGTTTTTTATTTTTTTTTTCCTTTACATTCTCATAAAAGAACCCATGGTACTAACCTATGATTATATATTACTAAACTTATAAACACATGTTGTATTATATTTTCACAGATTATATACCAAAACATTTTTAATAACAAATAAAATTCTTAAGAATATCTACACTCTATATATGAGAGAAAAAAAAAACAGGGTTTTGTAAATAGAATATTGACTTTTATGTTCATTCCTTATTTTATTTTTATACTATTTTTGTTTTTTTTTTTTTTTAATTATTGTTATTTTCATTAAAACCAAAACACCAATTCAAATTAATTCAAATAGAAAATACCAAAACACACAAATACAAACAAAAGGAAAGAAAAAAGTCCATTTTAATATCACGAAAGGACTCAAATGTAATTAGACCCAAAAAAAACAAAAAGCAAAAAGTTAAAAAACAATAAAAACAATAACAACAACAACCACAAAATGAACACTCATTTAATCCTTAATTATCATATTTACTCTTCTATTACAATCTTTTGTCTCATTCTAACATATTAAGAAAACAAAAAAAAAAAACATGTTAGAAAATGGATTATTTTTAGTTTTCTATATGAGATAAAATTAGATTTTGTGTTCCTTAGAAATTTGTACCCTATAAAATTTTTGGAAAAATTTTTTTTTTTTTTTTTACCCAAAAATATTTTCTCCACAAAATTAATTTTTACTCTTTTAATTTTTCTTTTAGAACACTTTCAAACTGTTTTGAAAAAAGTGTGCTAATATAGTTGTAATCTGTCCTCCTCTTTGACGGTTTGTCTGCCTGGATGCTTAGAAAATATCTAACCCATTTGAAATAAAGAAATGAACTTTTAACCATGGTTGAGTTTTGCACAAAAAAACATTCAATTTTATGGAAGAACTTTTTTTTTATGCAGACCCTCCTGTTGTAGAGTTGCAGCCCACCAAGTTTCGGAAAAGTCCTTTATTTAAATTATTTTAAAACAAGTTTTATAAGGAATATTTTTACTTTGTAAACCCAAAATGACACGAGTTTTATTTTTATAAACTATGAAAATATGTATGTAAATATGTAATAAATAGCAAGTGTTGCCAAACAGTATTTTAAGTTGCCGTTATGCAAAACTTAATAAGGTAGTATAAAATTCCTCCACCGTTTGTAACGCATTGAACTGACATAATAAGTATAAGCCCAAAGCTATTAATCGTATCAGCATCGAAAAGTAAATCGATCTAACTATTAGTGTTTGTCCCTGTCCATTTGTCAACACGATAGCTCAAAAACTAAAAGGAATAGAGTTTTGAAATTCATGCAAAGCGATTTTTAGACAATTTCTATGTTCCCTATAGTTTTTTGTCAAAATCCGATCAAGGAACTTCGTGTAGCGGTTATACAAACTTTTTAACCAATACATATTAATTTCTTTAAAAACTAATAACACTATGAGGATGAAATGACACTCGCTAAGGTATATAATTGTGCAAGCACTACTATGAAGTTACAAAATGTTAAAGCTTCATTTTCGGGGAGCTGCCATACAAATATTAGAATTTTGCTTATATATCATCAGAACTATTTGCATCTCGAAGTTACAGTTAAAAGCAGACAATTAATGTAATGTGGCAAGTTTGTTTAAATATTCAGAAATTTTTTGGAACAAAACTAAGATTGAAAAATTTTGGATCCTGTTTTTGGGAAGCTGTTATACAAAATTCTAAATTCGATTACTGTAAATCTAATGAAGCTATGAGATCAAAATTATTAATTTTTATAATACGCGGTTTTAAAAACCTTTGTTTTTTTCATTACTTGTTTTTAGTTCTTTTGGAATTTTCCCATTTTTATCATCATATTAAAATCGTTATTTGGGTCCTATAGAGATAACATTAGTGTAGGTATGTAATTCTACAAAATTTTTCATTAACTTTGTTTTTGCACAATAATATAAATTTGATGTTCATTCGGGTATAATTTAGATAGTAAAAATGGCATTAAAAAGTAAAATCTAATATACAAATCTTTTAAGAATAATAAAGAACAAAACAATACAAAAAAAAGTTATCACGATAATTATCTAATGTCTTAATGGATAAAATAGAAAACCATAGATACTTGAACAAAAACAAAAAACACAATATTTTAATACAATCCATTAGATTTTACTATAAAGTACTTATAATAATTTTTCTAGTGTTAAAAGACAAGAAATCATTCGGTAATCAGATAGATAAATAGATATATTTATAAGATCTTATATAGGTATATAAAATATAAATGTGCCAAAATTAATTAAGTCAGAGCTTATACTTTTACAAATCCAGAAAAGAATGTGACTAAAGATAAATGTTAGCAGATATTATACTATATAATATTATGTAGGAATATGACTTTTGATCAATTCAAAATAATTCAGGAAATTGTTAATAAATTCACAAAAAAATGTTTGACTAATATTAATAAAGCACGTGTAGATTTGAAATGAAAAATACAAAACAGATTTTATGCAAAGATAATTAATGGAAAATCAGTGATGTCTAAACACACGTTTAATTAAAATATTGTATTTCATATTTTATATATTATAAAATAATATATTATTAAGAGCAATTATAACTTTTAATATTATGGAATCTGTTTTATCATATGGAGATCAGTGAACTGAAATAGCATCTCAAGATTGTAGGGCAAAACATTTATTTTAAAGCGTAGTTTAATATCTAGTATTAGAATGTTCTAATTAATTTTCTTTAGAATATTGTGACTGAATTACTCCATCACAAAAATTTAAAAACTTATCAAGTTCAGATAAAAATAATTTCGAATAGCAGCTTTTACCGTTATTAAAAGTGTATCTTTGTTTTATAATAAAATATATTATAAAATTAGTATTTGAGGATTGAACATTACTTAATTATGAAGTTTTCTAAAATTCCAATCAATTATTTTTTTTAAATAGACCGTATGTAGACCGTCAACTAACAAAAATTTGAGGCAACTTTTTTTTAATTTTCATTTAATATGAAATTCTTTCCACGTTGCGTGTTATAGATACGGATTCACCTTAATTCAAGTCGTTGAGTCTAATCCATATTTTAAAATATTTTAACAGCTCATTAAACTGCGACATTTTTCTCTAAACCATTTGTAAGGAGACTAAAATACAAGATTTTCTAAATCACTTTAATTGTTCTTTAATTGCTTTTAAAAATTTAACGTAGAACTAGTTTTAAAATAAAATTTTCAATATAAAGAACTTCTATGAAATATAAAGTAACGGTTTTTCCACCCTAGAAAAAACCGCAGCCTTGGAATCTTTTTGCAAACTTGTTAACTTTAATTTTTTATTTACGTCTAAAATTGTTTAATATTTTCCTTTACAAGAAGAGAGGGAAATATCTGAAATTAAAGTATTTTCAATTCAAAATTTTGATTACATATTGGTTAGCTAAAAGATTTATTAAAAATAACTCAAAATCAACACATTTAGAATATACTTACATCTCACATATATCCAAAAAAAAGTTATAATGGACCCTAGGAATAGAAAAATTATTTTGCTAAAATGAAGATTTGAAATCATTTTTATTTTACTCAAAAAAAGTATTTGAATTTCAATCAAAGCACTAAAGTCGTCTCATAAATTTCCTAGTTGACTTCTTTAAAATGAAATTCTTCGAATTTCTCAATTTCCTTATAAAAAAAATTTCTTAAAAAAAAAATAAATAAAGAAATTCAAATAAATTTTGGAAAAAAAAATTTACCACCAACGGCACCATTACCACATATAAATTTAATGCAGACAATAAATTTTCATTCAGTAAATGCGAAAAAAAAATATTAAATTTTTTTTTCTTAAATATATTATAAACTTTGTTATTCCATTTATAATGCGCTCTGTAACTCGTTCGGGAAGAAGGAGATTACTTTTCGAAACAATGTGATAAATTATTTTAAAGGGTATCGACACAACACTTTTGAAAGCTATGTGAAGCTTTTAAGCAAAGCTTTTAAAATTGTGTTCTGAACTTCTGAGTAAAATAATATCCGATACCTTGTCTTCTAACTGTTTAACTGTTAGGCTATAGAGGTACATGTTGGAACAGGCTCAGCATCTATTTCATATATTCTTATTATTAGAATGGTACTTAATGAATTGCAAATACAATTACTACATAAATTAGTATACTAGACCTCATAATACGTACAAACATGTTAGATTTTCATTAAGTATGATTGTCTTTGCTATATATTTTAATAATTTTATATTTGAATTATATCTGCGAGTTATATTATTCAATTAAAATATTTTTTTAAATTGTTATATTAATGTACGTTTATTTAAATTGATATAATTATTAACTATTAGTTATGCTATTAATTTGAACCCAATGAATGGTAGTTTGGTTTTTTTTTTTTTTGCGAGGGTTGATGGAAAGCATCGAAAGCCGCCCAAAATCCCTGTACGGGGTTCATCTGGGGAGTGTTGGACTTTAGCCAACTGAAACCACCCCGCTTTTTTAAAATAAAACTTGGAATGGACCTTAAATAGATATAAGTATTGTTTAGTTTTTAGGATCGGGATTGGGAAGGAAATTAGGGTTAGAATATTGGAATTGGTTATATGTGGAATAAGGAAAATAATTTAAAGGAAAGTCATGAAGATGGATGTTAATATTCTTCTTAAACTTTGTAGAGTTGAATCGAAAACCAAGGATTTGAACCTGAGACTATTAAAAAAAAGGTTGGAACCCTAACCGTTGTGTCACCGAGATGTTAATTGCGTAGTTTGTCGTTCTCTTTTAGCGTATAGTCTAAATTAACCCACCGTTGATATTAAAAATCTATATATTCAAGTAGAATATCTTACATTATTTCAAACATACAAATTATATTAAGATACATCAAATATCTTAATTTTTGTAATATATCTCATAGAATGCTGTAAAAGTTTGAACATATAATAATAATAAAGAGATACAAAAATCTTGTTTCAGATTTTTTTATGTAATTTTCATGGAGTTTTATAGCTTTATTATATAAAACTTTTTTTTTTATTTTATATTCTTTTTGAAATGGAATATACATTTTAAAATGAAAATAAATCTGAAAGCAGTTCTTACTGCAAAATACAGTTATTGTATTATTAAAAAAATAAAATGGATTCTTACACAAAATGAAAATGTGAATCTGGTAAAAAGGCAAACGATACTTTAACTTTTTTTTTGTAAGAAGTATTAACGGTATTTTTAAAGTCAAAAAAAGCCGTTGGCTGTTGATTTAATTCTCTTTTTTATTAAAAGTGCATAATTTAAATTTTAAGGAAAATTTAACATTCTGATAAGTTTCTTGTTAATTAAATAAAAATCTTCTTAAATTAAAAATGTATAAGAAAGTACTTTAACAATAACTGTTATTTTATTCAGTTTTAAAATAAGCTGTCAAAAATGGCCAGCCCAATATTTGATATACTTGTTTCCAACAAGACCTAACAAATCATATGTCATGGTAAATTAGAATGTCGTACAGAAGTTTAGAAACTTTCAACAGTTGTATATATACAAACTTTTTTGAAAATTTAATATAGATTAAATAAACGCAAGTAATGACAGACTTAGTAGTATCCGACACCTGACAAATTAAATTGACAGCTACATAAATCCTCTTTTCAACTCATCTCAAATATTAGGAACATTAAACAAACAGAACAGAATTATTATTAAAATTTTTAAATTAAAATTTTCTAACTTTATTAATTCCGAAGATATGCTGTTTTTGTTCGAAAAATATGCTTCTTAAGTATTGGGCGACGCTTCGTTGGTATCCAAACTACCATCTCAATTTATTTCAAAATTCAAGAATTTAATGGAAACAGAACAGAGCTGTCTTGCACTTAATTTCAAGTTGCTATCTTTATTGGTTTGGAAGATAATGTAAACGTGAGGATACCCGAACTACTGCTTCAATTTATTTCAAACTTTAGTTACACAAGAAACACTCTTGTATCAAATTTGAAGTTTCTAATTTTATTAGTCTCTGAGATTGATAGCTCCATTATTGTTTCGTATCTCCTTTGCTGTAACAAATTACCCTATACATCATATTCGGTGGGTCACCCTCTTCCAGATAATATAAAACATATAAATTGTTTATAAGTTTCATATAAGTTTAAAGTAAAAAGTAATTACCACAATGTTAACCTTATTTTATTCTTAGACTTATACAATTCTAAAAATAGGTTACCATTTCAAGAGTTGTTTTATCTGGTATTATTAGATAATACGCTGTTTAACTTCTGTGTAGTTTGTGAAAAGAAGACCTTTACATAAAAGGAATGAAACTGCACAAAGTAAATAAATTTCTCAAGGGTTCGTGTACCATATATTTCTAAAATGAATACATTAAAATTTTTTTAATTGCAATAGTTGCTCTTTCTAAAGCTTATTTAAGATAAATAAAACCTCAGACTTTATTAACTATATGTTATTAACTATATTAAGATTATAGTCTGCGATTTTAATTGAAATTTATTTTATCACATTGTAGAATAATAGAAAAAATAATAAGTTGGAATATAATAAGTTAACTTTATTATTTTATAACTTAAGTTTATCATTTAATTTGAAATGTGAGTACCTATCTAGTTAGTTACTTAAATGAGTTTTTTTAATTTTAATTTGTATGCAGAATGTACTTAAGGTTAATACAAAAATATATTATTAATAATTGACAAAATTAAAAATTTTAGAGATGCTGTACTATAAAAGATTTTTTTGTTGTATTTAAAATTTCACATCGTCGATATATAAATTAAGCTGAGATGAAGCAATTTAAAATTAAACTTTTCTCTGGACTACCACATTTGGATTTGATATTTTCAAGGATTAAACTGTAATAAAATTCATAAAGTTATTAATTAATTTGTTTGAGATAGTTTTGAAATAAAAATTTTAGTATTTAAAAAGTTAGAGAGTCTGATTAATAGTGTCAATGATAATCAAAATATTAAATAATATTTTCTACATAAAATAAAATTAATAGGTTGTTAAGAACGATTAAATTAAACCCAATAAGCAAACAATGTTATATTTATGTAAATTTCATTTAAAAACTTTAAATATTATTGTAAAGACTTTTTAGAAATAATCTTCAGTTTAAAAAGGCTTCATTTTCGGGAAGCTTTCAAACAAAATTGTCAATTCGATAACTGTCAATCTAATGAAGCTAAGAGGTTAAAATGAAAACTGGGCAAGTAAAGTAATAGGGCAAGAAACTTGGCAAAGTTGAACATGAACAAAATTTTGAAAAATAGAAAATATCAAAATTTCATACATTTGTGGGAAAGCAATTAAGCAAACAGGAAAGCAGATCTTAAACTTTTCAAGGATTTCAAATTTTTAGTGGTTAAAGTGGCGGAAAAATCCCGGCTTCAAACCATGGTTGAATCATATCTAATAACAAATATAGTGTAAATTATAATAATTTAATAAGAAGTCCAAATGCCAAATAGATGAAGGACTATTATATCAGGCAATATTTACTATTGTTCGGTATTACAAATAAAAATTCGAAATTTCAAAAAATTTTATAAAAAAATTTTATTAACTCTCTGTCTGTTCAAACTTGAAGTTCAAAATTTCAAATACACATAATAATATAACTATTAAATATACAATAATTTCGGGTTCAATATCCATTGCAGTCGAATTTAATTAATAAATCAAAGAAAACTCATTTTTTTCTCCAACTTAATCTTTTATTTTCAACATTACTTACTATTAGATAGATGGATATCTTGGATTTTATGAATTTTTTTCAGTCAAAATTTTTATCCTTTTCTTTCATTTTATAATTGTATCTCTAGATCTCTTTAAATCGTAATACAAAATTCTTTTATATTAAGCTTTTAATCTTTAAAAATAAAAACAATAGCATCGCTTATTTATCTTACCACCCAAACAATTATCTATAGTACTTTATGTTTATTGCATATTTTATGTTATAAAAAAATTGAAGCAAAAAATGTCAACCGTTTTATTAAGATTTAAATGGCAAAAGATTTCTTAAATTACTTGTCTGACAATTTCTTTTGTAACCTTTTTCATTTAAACTTATTTCGGGATTCCAAAAACAAAAGATTTTCTGAACAGTTTAGATACCAAAGAATCACAAAATATTAATTGGGGTTAACTTATAATCGGGTTGAAAAAACTAGTTAAAATGTCAAAACTTAAATAGAAATGATATTAATATAATGTATAATATAATATTTTATTATGTATAATATTATATAATTTATGTTTTAAAATAAAATAATGGTAATAGTTGAAAACAATGAATGAAATTATAAACTATTTTTAAAATAATTCAATCTTTTAAAGCTAAAAACTTTTGTCTGAATTTTTTCTATTATAAAGATTGTTTCATCAAATTTAAATTTTCAAGGACTACGTTCTAATTAAATTTAAGGAATTCAAAATATTTGGATGAAATTATTTTCGAATACGACTTTGGAATATGAGATTTAAAAAAACGATATTGTTTAAAACTGATTTATTTAACCGATATTATGTTACGCTCAAAATTATTTTATGTAATTACCGTACATTTGAACGGTCATAGCTCCCAGGGTTAAAATTCCTAAACATAACTCATGTAGTGGAACATAAGTCCTTTATGGAATTTAAGACTCATCAAAATGAGCCATAACTCCTTAGGAGACTTAAAACCTTTAGAGCTTTGATTCACAGTATTGGGTCATAACTCCGTTATAAAATTTTTAGCTGAAGGGTTATTAATAATATTAAAACAAATATTAATTTTAATTCAGTGACGGGGACAAATATAAACAGAATTTCTTGAACTATAATATCAAAAATAATTAGTACACTTTTTGAAGTTCGATTCAAAATCAGGGTATTCCTTTTTTCCAAAATTAAGAAAATAAACAATAATCTTACATATAAACTACATTTTGAAAGGCTGGAGTCCTGATTTTGTAACCAAAGTCTGGGATACATGAATTCATAAATGCTTTGGAAAAAAGGTAAATCAAATTAAATATGTTTTATGCTAAATACATATTGTTTTGCCTCTAATATTTTACTAATATATTTTTATATTATCATATTTAAATCAAAAAGATCGGAAAAGATTTTCAAAAATTATTTTAAAATAAATTTCCACTTCAATATATTAGTATATGTATATTATATATATTTATTAGTATATTATTGAGCGCATACAATCACAAAATTTTAGTTTTATGATGTTATAACTCAAAAATTAGTTAAGCAAGTTATAACTTACTTAATGTGTCATAATTTCCAAAAGGAACGTATGGCCCACTTGTTAAGGGACTTATGTTCTAAGTAAATGTTTCAGAGTGATTCAAAATTCCCTTAGAAACTTATACTCCACCAAATGAGTGATTAGTCCTTAAAGCACTTGTGATCCTGGGAGTTATGCGCCATTTCCATGACCCATTTGAACAGCTATAAGACGATAGTCCCAGGGTAAAAAGTTCCTGGGGCACATAACTAAAAAAAAACGCCAAAAATCCTTATTATATTATAGTTCTAATAATTGAGCCAAATGGTTCTCCGAGATCTATGGCTTCATAAATTGAAATATTAAGAATTCGGTGTTAAAACAATTAGTTATTTTAAAAAATTTATCGAAATGAATTAAATTAATCTTATTGAAAGTCTTATTTTTAAATTCGTGTTTAGATCTACGGTTTTAAATTTACAATAAAATCAATTATTTCAATAAGAGTTCAATTTGATTTTAAAAAAGCTATATTTTAGAATTAATTTATTTAGAATAACAACTTGACTAACTTCAAAAAATTTGATTAAAAAAAAAATCTACCTGGAAGCAAAAAGGGAAGAATTCCGTGTTTTTATTTCTAGTTTTACACCTACATAAAGTACAGTATTCAAATATTTATTTAATCAATTATGTATAATTAGTCTGTTCTAAGAAATCAAAAGTTTAGCCAGTGGTGTTTTTAATAACAATTTTTGGAAATTTAGATAAATGCACATTGTTTTCAACTGCATAACGGTTTCAAAAAATGAAAGATACATTCATTTCTTATTACTTATCATAAATTTTCTAGAATCCTTAGCTAATGAAACTATTTGATTGCATTGCAGAGTAATAATGGATCGTTGTTTTGATATTTGTTTTGTAAAGTGTTTACATTCAAAATATGATAATCTGTATTTGAAAATAACGTTGGAAATTAGTAGAAAATCGTATTTATATTTACAAACAAGTTTCATAAAATGTTTCATTTTCTAATTCTTTGAATAAAGTATTGTTAATTGTTAATACATAAATTCAACTTCTAAGTCCGCTGTAATTTTGTAAACATTATCTAAGGCTATTGAAGTTAATTTTGCTGTAAGCAAATCATGTAAATATGTATCATATTTATAACAGTTAACTTTTTATTTACTACTAGTTAATACCCGGTGCGCGTTGCTGCGCCTCTCAATGGAGGTTTGAAGTTGATGTTACTACAAAAAGTTAACACAAAATTTACACACGGCTTACACATGTAAATTTTAAAATGTATGAAAGCAATCTTTATAAAACAATTTTTCTAGGATTATTCTAGTAATTTTTGAAACTTTCTGTAATTCAAAGCAGTACAAACTACTTTCCAAAATTTGACGTAATTTACTTCCAAAAAATTTTTTTTGACCAAACGTAGGACCGACTGTGAACAGACTCAACTCCATTTTCAAATTGCTTATCACTTATAAAATTTGAGATCAACCGGTCAAATCGTTTCTAATTTAGAGTTAAGTATTAAAAAAACCTATAAAAAGCTGTTGGGCCGCAATGGGTTAAAGGAACTCAACAAATTATTTTTTAGCGCTTTCTTTTAAGCCAAAGCAGAATTTCGTAAAATCGGACAAAATTTGGACCCAAAAATAATTTTGACCACCCGTCGGCCCGATATGGGTTAACAATTTCCAAAACTGTTAATAGTGTCAACTCAATTCTCAAGGAGAATCACGTATACCAAATGTGAAGTCAATTGGTCAAACCATTTTGAATTTAGAGTAAAGTATTGAAAAAAACCTATAAAAAGCTGTTGAGCCGTAATGGGTTAATGGAACTCAACAAAAATTTTTTTAGGGCTTTCTTTTAAGCCAAAGCAGAATTTCGGAAAATCGGACAAAATTTGGACCCAACATTTTTTTTGACCACCCGTCGGCCCGACATGGGTTAACAAATTCCAAAACTGTTAATAGTGTCAACTCAATTCTCAAAGAGCATCACGTATACAAAATTTGAAGTCAATCGGTCAAACCGTTTTCATTTTAGAACAAAGAAGTTTAAATACTTGCACCACAGCCCCAACTTGGCGGTCCGTTAGAGCAAAATTTTTGGGCCACGATTTCTTTCTGTACCCAAAAACCTCCATATACAAATTTTCATGAAAATCGGCTGGGCAGTTTAGGAGTCCATTCGCTACATACAAACAAACAAATAAACTAGATTAAGATACTAACAGAATTTTTTTAAATTTCAGATTAAAATTAAATTACTTAATTTTTGTACAGTTTTTTTTATGTTATCTGGTGTCTTTTTTAAAATAATTCATGCTCAATATTAATTAATTTATTTATTATTCACAGGCTCTAAGATGTGCTTAGCACTTGTGGCGCATCCCGTACTAAAAATATATAATTATTAATTATTGACTAAGCCATTAATTTTAACTCAATGACGGATGGTAGCTGGGTCTAGTCGAAAACCAGAAAAGTATATTCACTTTCAGTGGGATTCGAAACCGGGCCTTCGCATGAAAGTCGGCACTCTAACCACTGTGCCACCCAGTCGTAGTTGAAACAGATCATGAATATATATTTATTAGCTATCTCTACGTACAAACCTTTCTTAAATATTGACAATGATCGGCTCTTTATAACATTTATGTGGTAGTATTTTCATTAAAAAATTTCTATTTTTTAAAATATTTTATTACTCGAATTTCTGGCGTTTCAAAATATAAATTTAAATATGCAAGATACTTTTATACGCCTTTGTTCTAAAAACACGTCCTAATTTCAACAATTATATCAAAAAATCCGATCAATTGCATAGTGGTTAGGATGTTAGCCTTTTAATCGAAGGGTCTCGGATTGAAATCCTGATCGGATAATTTAAAATAAAACGAGGAAGAGTATAGTAGGGTAGACTGTGACAACTCTGAGATACCCGTATGACCGTAATATAAACATTATATTATCCGGTTAATTACTTTTGGCAAAATTTTTAATACACAACTTATTAGTCTTCAGTTATAAAAAAGAGAAAATATAAGTTGAAAGGCGGGTCTTCGAACCTCTTCCACTACATCGACTATATTTTATTCAGACGTTAGCAATTAAAGTTAACTATACTATTTTAAATTTTACATCTTTATTACGTATAAAGTAATGCTAATGTGAATATGAAGTTGCAACAGACCAACCAAATTTAGCAGAAACTTTAAAACACGCAGTTTCATTAAGTGTAGAGTAATGATCATATAAAATAAGGAATTGTGTGGCAGCTACTCAAACCCAAGTTGCTGGATTTTAATAGCAGCCATTGCATAAAAACGAATTTGTGAAAATTTCAAAATCTTAGCTCATTTATTTTTTGAGTTATCGTGGGAGTGGACGGACAGACTAACGGACGGACGGACGGATATACATAGTTAGATCGATTAACTTTTCGATCCGATCCATACCTTTCAGTCTATATTTAAATTTACCCCGTCCTTCTCTGCGTCACAAACGTAATGGCAAATCTATTGTACCCTTTGACTTATAGAAAGAAGTTGTATGGACGTTACTCGAACCTGTTTACCAATATGGCTTGATTTCAATAGCGATGACGGTTATTACATAAAAACGAATTTGTGATATTTTCAAAATGCTAGATGCTTTATTTTTTGATAATAATAGTTTATATCTAATATATCACTGAAACATTTTAGTTTATTAAACTACTTCTGTTATTTTCAAACTCAATAAAATGAAACATTATACATGCGTTATTGTCAATATTACTTTAAATTAAAATTTAAAGCTTTAACAAAATAAACTTTTTAAATTTTATATAAAAATATTGTCATTATCATGGCACAGTATTTATTTATCAGTCTTATATAAACGGAAATTTATTTTCTAATATTTTCACGTATTATTATTTTTAATTTTGTTTTTGTTTCCAATAATTTGACAGTTTTCCTATTAAATAAATGTCAGAAATTTTACAGTTAAAGGTATTTGATAACTTAAATGGATTACTTGTTTTGTTTTAAGTTAATTGTATATTTTTTAAAATAATTTTTATTGTGGAATTTTTACCATCATCAAAACATGTTTACACACACACAGTCAAAACAAAACCAATGAAACAATAAAATTAAAAAAACTATACGGTTTTAAAAAAAGTACCTAGAATTTTTCTAGAATTTTATTTTATTTATTTTTTTTTTTTAAGCGCTAACTGTTCAACTGTTAGGCTAATAAGCCTGTCTATACCATAGGTACATGTTGGAACAGGGGGTCGTATTATATTCGTGTTATTAGAATTGGTCTTATTGAATTCCACATACAATTTAAACATGAGATAGTACTAGGCCTTATAACATGTAGAAACGTCTTAGATTTTCAATATTTACAATTCTATTTTTTGTTTATATTGGAATATTTTATATTTTACTTATATGGTATTCTATATCTGCGAGTTATATTATTTAATTAAATTATTTGTTTATATTTTTGCATTAGTTTATATTTTTATATTAATGTATTTTTTATTAAAGATTTATAATTATTAATTATTGATTATGTATGCCATTAATTTGAACCCAATGGCGAATGGTAGCTGAGTCGAGTCGAAAACCAGAAAAGTTTTTTCACTTTCACTAGAGTTCGAACCCGGGCCCTTCCGCATGAAAGGTCGGCACTCAACCACTGTGCCACCCAGCTGTTAAATTTAAACATTTAATAAAAATGTTTATACAAATCTATTTAAAATTAAGAAAAACAGGTAACACATGTTTAAATGTAATATCGAAGCTTCCTATCAGAAAAGTCCTTGCATATTTCATAAAAAAATTTTTGACAGGTATTCAAGTTACAGGGATTTAAAAAATAGTAAATTTTCAATTTTTGAACCCTTACAGCTTTTAAATGGTGTGCGACACAAAAATATTTTCTTAAACAACTCATATTTAATTTCGGGGTTTTAACTTCTACGTTAATGTTGCTAACTTAAAACGTTTAAAATACATGAAGGATTGAAACTTTTACAAAAATTTAGTTTTTAATAACAGTAAACTAAATGCTTATTACAACAGATATTTATACAAATTTTTTATAATAATTTAAATATATCACTTTTCACTTAGGGAACTGTAGCTCCGTAAACGGTGAGGCTATAGAAAAAATTCTTCCATGAAAATAATTTGTTTTACACTTACCCATGATTAAGATTTAATTTTTTTATTTCAAAAGTTGTAGAAGTTTTGTAAACACGTGGAAGGACGAATGGACAGTAGGTATGAAAATAAAAAGGCAATTTATTTATAATTTTTTGAAAATGTATTAAAAAGTGTTATTATTTAATATTACTGTAATTTACGTTTTTCAATGCCTTGAAAATATTTAAATTGAGCTCAAAAGTGTTTTTCATAATTGTTTTGAATGAACACTATATTGCATTATAAACACAAGCTGTAATATTTCACTACATACTTATATAATATAGCGTGTACACAAACAACAGACTGACAGTTAAATTTATCATTTAATATTCAAGATGAATGATCACAAAAAGTGTCATAGCAAAACAAGTAAATATTAGAAGATCATGAACAATAGCGTGTAAATACATTAGGTACCTACCTGTAATATACAATGCGAATAAAAAAGCAAATTAGAATATTTTTTTCACAGCAATTTTTAAATAGTTTTTTTAGTTAATTTTGTAAAATAAAAATTTCGTACCTAGAACTCCAGTTTTTGTTATGAAATTTTATAAAACAATATCGATGTTTTTAAACACAGTTATAAAAATGTCAATTAAACCAAAAAATTACTTGTAATTATTGCATTTCAAATTTATTCGAAAGAATTTACTTCCAAAAAAAAAATAAGTTAAATTATACCTAAGTTCGGAAGTCCTTTCAGTCTTTAGTATACATATCAATTTGTATTTTATCCATAACATAATGATAATTAAAGCATTAACTGTCCACTGTCTCTAAAGGCAATCCTATAATGGTAGAGTAAGTCGGATGTAATTCTTGCAACAAGTTACTAGACCAAGCAGAACCTCATCACGTAAAAACAACTCGGTTAAATTAACCTCTAATTCGAAAATTTCGAATAATATTCATTAGTTTCATAAAATCAAAATATAAATTCTATAAAATTTTTTTAAATGATTCGAATAAAAGCTTTCTAAAAGAGTCTCATAAATTGTTTATGCAAAAAAAGAGTCCTTAAAGCTTATATAGAAAAGAATCAATGTAATATAAATAAAAACTACTGCACATTTCCTAAGCTTACACCCATTTTTGAAAATTATAAACCCAAATTTGTTTTTTAACTATGTTAGCTACATTTTGGTTTATGGCTTAGCTAATAAATACTCTTATTCTTTTAACGAAATTCGAAAAATTAACATTATTTACTTTATTTCAAATATTCGTTAAAATATTTAACGAATTTAATACCCGTCATTCGTCAAATATTTCTAAAACAATTGTTTTGCAACAGAACAAATGGTTTTCGAATTTCTGACCACTCTATAATTTACTAATTAATTTAAATTATTTAGATCAAACAAATATTTCAACCAATATTACTTTAAAACAAGCGGGTTAAAATTATTAGTTATTTTCGAAAATTACAAAAAATGGATTGAAATCATTAGCGTACTCTAGTGGTAAGTTAAACAAACTTTAGCAGTCTCAAAGATTACGCAAAAAATCATAACTGTCATACGGGGGAATAAATTCAAGGTTTATAACTTTGATAATTATTTAAATATTGAGAAATATTTATTTTAGATTTTCGAAGTATAATTTTTGGTTTTACCAGTTTTACTAAAATACCTTCACTAATAAAAAATTCCCTTTTTATTCTTCATAAACAAGAAATTCTTCAGAGGTTTTAATCTTAGATAAATTATAATTTCGCGAAAAGCAGATTTTAACCAATATTGTTTCAGAAAGAAATTTAATGAAAGAAAAACACATTTTCAGAGTAGGGTAATTTATTTAAGACACACTGAGAAAATCGGGATATTTTTATAATGAATAAGAGAATTGCAACATTTTTAAAATGGTACGTACTTAAGCACTTTTTAAATACTTGGTATTTTAATTTAATTTTTGTAAATACGAGTACATTATTTATATCTATATATATAAAAGCGAAAGTTTGTTTATTTGTTTGTTTGTTTGTATGTTTGTTTGTTTGTAGCGAATAGACTCCTAAACTGCCCAGGCGATTTTCATGAAAATGTGTATATAGTGGTTTTTGGGTACGGAAAGAAATCGTGGCCCAAAAATTTTGCTCTAACGGGCCGCCAAGTTTGGGCTGTGGTGCAAGTATTTAAACTTCTTTGTTCTAAAATGAAAACGGTTCGTCCGATTGGCTTCAAATTTTGTATACGTGATGCTCTTTGAGAATTGAGTTGACACTATTAACGGTTTTGGAATTTGTTAACCCATGTCGGGCCGACGGGTGGTCAAAAAAAATGTTTGGTCCAAATTTTGTCGAATTTTACGAAATTCTGCTTTGGATATATTTGGATAATACTCTAAATTAGAAACGGTTTAACCGATTTTCTTCAAATTTTGTATATGTGTTTCGTTTTGAGAATGAAATTAACTCTTTTTACAGACTTGCGATTGATTAACCCATGTCGGCCCGACGATTGACAAAACAAAGATATGGAAGCAAATTACGTCAAATTTTGCGCAATACTACTTTGCCCAAAGAGAAAGTGTAGTTCCTGTAGAAAGTTAACGCATTGGGGCACAGTGGCTTTTTATATATTTTTGCGTTACTTAACTCTAAAGTAGAAACGATTTGACCGGTTGACCTCAAATTTTAAATGTGTGTAGCAACTTGAAAATGGAGTTGAGTCTGTTAACAGTCGGTCCTACGATTGATCAAAAAATTTTTTTTGGAAATAAATTACGCCAAATTTTGGAAAGTAGTTTGTACTGCTTTGAATTACCGAAAGTTTCAAAAATTACTAGAATAATCCTAGAAAAATCGTTTTAAAAAGATTTCTTTCATACATTTTAAAATTTACATGTGTAAACCGTGTGTAATTTTTGTGTTAACTTTTTGCAGTAACATCAACTTCAATTAAACCTCCATTGACAGGCGCAGCAACGCGCACCGGGTTTTAGCTAGTTATATATAATTTTTGATATTATATAAAACTCATTCTGAATAACTATCTATATGAATTTTCTAATATGAATTAAATTTTTATATCAGTTCTAAAAAATTAATCTTTAGATTATTTTTTATATTTTATTTGTTAATTATTTTCTTTATATGGTAAATATTGGTTTTTCTTAAGAATTAACGTTTTTTTAATGTAATAATTGATAAGATGTCTAATGATGCTCGAAAAATATTAATTTGACACGCCATATTATAATAAACTTATTTATATTACTTTTTTCTTTTAATTATTAATTACTGATAAAGTATTATATGTTTTCTATTTCAAGGTATGTATACATTAACTCTATATACATATATAAAAAAAAGCATCCTTAAAATTCGGTGAACAAAGTCGTATAACGGTAAGTATAAGAGATATTTATAAGTTATTAAATATATAAAAATTGAACAAAATGGAAACCTGCCACTTATCACTAATCAAATTATTTAATTATATTAGAAATGATTTTGTTGGAAGTTGGGCTTTGATTATGTAAAATTTTTGAAAAATATGACATTTTAATTAGTCATAAGTTTTTGGTGTAATATTGCCTAGAAATTAAAGATAATGTATCTTTGTAAAGAATAGCGAAATAATGCCTTTATACTTATTCTTGATTAAAAGATTTGAGATTTAATTTAATGTTGGTTCCTGGGTTAAAATAATAAATTGAATTGTACAATAATATTGTTTTGTCCAAAAAAAAAAAAACGATTTAAATATTAAAACTTTAAAATAGAAAAACTTTAGTTTGTAGCATTTATGAATCCAAATGAAGTCAAATGAATTCAAAAGCTGATTGAGAAATAGCTGGATTAAAAGTGGTGAAACCCTAGTGAATTAGTAAATTTTAATCAAGAGCAATGAAACAATTTTGTTAAACATTAAAAAAAGTGTATAAATAACCATTTATGAATTTTAAAATTTTATTAGGACTTACAAAATCGATATAAATCAGAATTACTGAATTGTTTCTTTTTCAAATTGAAAAGTAATCGTTTTTGAAAATATATTTAATACATGCGTAGGTGGGCCCTGTTCAAAAAAAATTTCTTTGTTTAATTAATTTTTCCCCGATAGCATTAACATCACAACATTTCGATCTTTTATATTTCTTAACAGTCATGCCACCTAAGGGGAATTGAAAAGTTCCATTTCACAAAACAAAAGTAGCTTTCGTACTAAAAATGTTCTTAAATTTAGAAACACCGAATATACATAGTTTTTAAATTACTTTTATTCATTTTTATATTATTTACATTTATTTAGACATTATTTTTCATTTAATAAAATTAGTCTCCACGAAACTGGTTTTTTTTTTTTTTAAATAATCCATTAGTTCCATATCAGGTTTATAAATTTCATTGTTGCCAATGCCAATCAAAATATGTTTGAAGAAATTGATTACAAAATTTGGTGAAATTTTTATACGAAGAATTAAAAATCTAACAAAAGTGAAGTAATTAAGTTGTAACGCATCATATTTTAAATTTAAAAAAAAAGTATCAAATTTGGGCAGTTTAGTGGTATGGTGGTATCACTGTTTCTTAATTAAACTAACTGCAACTTGCACCTGCAATCGTATTGCATTTATATTAGAAACTAAAATACAAATTATATGATATTAAGACATCAAGATTAGAGATTTAAATTTAATTTAAATATTTAACAAATTTTCATTTAAGAATTTTTTGAAACCCTAATTAGTCCTAGTTCTGATAAAACATTTAAAAAAAATCAGAACTATTTGAATTAGAACTCAATTTGTAGGGGAATATTACTTCAACTCTTTAACATGTGTTCTAACAGATACAATTAAAATAGGTACAACTTATTTTAAAACTATTAAAGCTATTTAATTTAATATGCAAAAATTTTAACCAATTAAATTTAAATTGAAATATATAATTGAAATTAATTTATTATTTAATTTTTAAAATTGAAAAAACTATTATAAGAATTAATTTTTTATAAAACTCTTTAACTTCAGTAACAGTTGTGATTTGCGTATCCACCAATTATATAATCAAAAAATTAAAATTTTATTAATGAGGAAATTAAATTTAACGAACAACAAAATTTTTTCAAAAATTATTCATCACTTTCTTTAAATTTAGATACTATAGTACTATATATAGATATAATAAAACATAGTTCAAGGCATTATTTCAGCAATTTAAGAATTATTAAAGAGTTAAAATATATAATATAGATACATTTTAAAATTAAACCCCCTCAACATGTTTTAGAAAAGCTTCAAAACCAAAGATTTTGTTTTTTTTTTTTCAAATTCCTTTGATAATTTCATAATTTAAATAAATCTGACAAAATATACAATTATTATTATTTATCTAATAGATATTATTTTATTTTGTTGTTTATTTTTTTCTGAAATAGAACTCTTTTAAATAAATTCAATCTTAACCTATTTTTTAATAAAAATTTTTGTAGATAAATACTTATATCTAAAAATATTTGTAAGTATAGATGTTGTTTATAAGTGGCGTGCAATAAATTTTAATTTATGGGAGGAATAACCACAGGCATTCGTAATGTAATATATAATTAATTTAATTTTTTTTAAATATTTTGAAATGTAAACGCATATTTAAAAGTATTGACTAAAAAATCATTCCAGTATAACTGGATCTTATTGAATCAACAGCTTATCTTCTCTTCTTCTTTTGTTGCCTATCCATAATTGGATGTCAGCGGTCATATGATATTAGCAACGATGCCCTGAAAGATGTTTCGATCTGTTGCTGAATTGATTAAATCTCCAATGTTTCTGATGCCTGTCCAGTTTCTAATGTTACGCAACCATGATAATTGCTTCCTTCCTATACCTCTTTTTCCTTCAATCTTCCCTTGAACTATTAACTGAAGTAGCTCGTATTTGTTTCCACGCATAATATGCCCAAAGTAAGAGATTTTTTGTTTCTTCAACCTTATAAGTAGTTCTCTTTCCGCGTTTGCTCTACGTAGAACTTCTTCGTTTGTAATGTGATCCATCCACGATATTTTTAGCATTTTGCGGTAGATCCACATTTCGAACGCTTCAAGTTTGTAGATTTCTTTCACTTTCAAGGTCCACGTTTCTACACCGTATAGGAGTATAGACCAAACATAGCATTTAACGAATCGTAAGCGAAGGCCCAAGTTCATTTCGCGAAAACAGAAAACTTTTTTGTGTTTAAGAAATGCATTTCTTGCTATTTCGATTCGGCATCTAATTTCTTTTTCGCAGCTCCAATCCTCGTGTAACCAGCATCCGAGATATTTGTATGTGGAGACTTTTTCAATTGAGCGGTTATTTATTTTAATTGTTGCTGCAGTGTAAGGTGTTCTTTTTCTGCTTACGATCATTAATTTAGTTTTTGATATATTTATTTTTAAGTTGAACAATTCGCTATGCTGGTTGACTTTATCGACTATATGTTGTAAATCCCTTAGATTGTCTGTTATGAGAACTGTATCATCTGCATATCTGATGTTATTTATATATGTGCCATTTACTTTTATACCAACATCTAAATCGTTCACTGCTTCCTGAAAAATGGCTTCAGCATAGATGTTAAACAGTAAAGGGGAGAGAATACAGCCTTGTCGAACTCCGTTTTGAATATCAATGCTTTGTGTCAGCACATTATTTATCTTTACACAGGCTGTTTGTTGCCAATATAAGCTATTTATACACATTATGATATTATCATCTATGCCAATTCTATTTAATACCTCCATAAGTTTTTGATGGTTGACCTTATCAAACGCCTTTTCATAATCCACAAAACATAAGAAAACATCTTTATGAACATCACGACAGTTCTGTACAAGTACTTGAATATTAAAAAGTGCTTCTCTGGTTCCAGTACCTTGTTTGAATCCAAATTGCGTTCTGCCCATGTAAACTCACAATTTGTGCAAATACGATTATGCAGCACTCTCAAGAAGATTTTGAGTGCATGGCTCATTAAACTTATTAATCGGTGGTCGTCGCATTTTTTGGCATTAGCTTTTTTCGGAAGGGCGACAAATGTTGACTTTAGCCAGTCTTGTGGGAAATTTCCGGTGTTATAGATATGGTTGAAAATTTTTTCGAGCACAGTGAGGTTTTCGTCATTGATCAGTTTAAATATTTCTGACAGGGTTTCGTCTGGTCCTGCGGCTTTATTATTTTTGGCTGACATAACCGCTTTTTTGATTTCATCTTTGGTTATATGTGTTTCAGATGGTTCTATAGACGTTTCAATATTGTACTCGGGACGGGTAAAATCACAAAACAATTTCTTAATATATTCTTCCCAGGTCTTAGTTTTTTCATTAATTTCAGAAATTAATTGTCCGTTTTCATTAAGAAGTGTGGAAGTATGGGATTTTTTGTACACCCCTGCTGTTTCTTTGAGTTTTTTTGTGTAAATTGAAGTCATCGTGCAGATGTTGTAGTTTTTCAATTTCATAGCATTCCTGTTTTAACCAGTTTTCTTTTACTATTCTTATTTTCGACCTTATTTCGCGATGAATACGTCTATATTCTGCAGGTTGTTTGTTTTTGTTTTTGCTTACACAACACTTTTTGTAACAGCTTATCACATACACATAATCAAAGAACATTACTTTATAAATATTTGTTGGTTTAAAACCATATTTATTGCTCTATGAACACTCACTAATCAAGAAATGATTATTTGATTAGTTATATAAGTGGTTGGTGTAAATAGCTTCAGCCCACACATAAAGTATGAAGTGTGTTTCATTGGCTATCATTTATATGCTGTGTTATAATAGTTCCTCCGATTGATTCAAAAATCCTTACATTTCATTCTAATAAGTTGATCCATATTGGGTGTCAGCTCAATTAAAAACTTCTAGATCCAAGTGGGGTTTGTCAAAACTTTCCAGAATTTAATAAAAGATTTTTGTATTTTTATTCCTCTACATGTATATTTTATTAATTGATTCTGAAAGAGTGTCAGTGAATGTGTAATCAAAAAAAGCATTTCTGCTTAGGTTTCTTGTACCACTTTTTTTTAGGAACTATTGCAAATTGTACCAATATTTTTATAAATTTTTAAAAAATACTTTTTGTCTGCACAGATGATTATATCTTTTTAGCAAATTATATTTTAATTAAAATGCTAATCTCGTAAGCAAATTATTTTAATTGATAAATTATAAGTCTTATTCATTCATACGATTTGAAAATTTTTTAAATTAAAAATTATGACTATTATGTAAAACATACAAAAATTCGAAGTTAGCCTCTCGTAGTCTTAACAGTAAATTTATGGGATAAGAATTAAGAAAAGCAATGCTTACTTATTTTGATATAAAAGCAATGTCACTGATAACAATAATATATAGCAAAATATTTTTTGCTCCATTGAAACATTTAAGACTTCATATAATTAAAGTTGAAAAGTAAAAATAACACTATTTCTATAGTAATATATAGATATAGTATGATAAAAAAAAATCTGAAGGTCTTAGTCCTCATAGTATTGAAAAGAAAACCCGATTCGCGATCATAATACATATTTTTATAATAAAAAACTTTTTCCGGCATATTTGCTTAATAAACCGAAACCACAAAATACCCAAATGTATGGTTTTTTTTTAAATAAGTAGTTTTGATTAATAAATAAAATTTAATATTTGATTGTCTGTATTTGGTTCTGTCCAAATTATATTATCTACATTATATTTTGCTGAAGAATTCTACAAAACTATGATAAGTAATAACTTGTGAATAATCTGAGCTCTTAAGAAATATAATTAAGAAAACGTACCGGACACCTCCGTTTACTTTATCAAATTAAGAGTTATCCTTCTCGATTTATTGTTTAAACCTAAGATAACTGTATATGCGATTCTGTTACTCTCCACAAAAAGTAATATTTTTACCGACCCCCTTATATATTACACTTTAATTGTAAAATATAAGTAAGATTAAACGCATAGGGTTGATATTGTATAATAATCAAACACTGTTGTTTAATCAAGAATTTTTGTTAGGTTAATCTTTTTAAAATATAATAAACGCTAACTTAATAATTTCAACCGAAAACAGGCTCTCATAACTAAATCTTGACAACTAATTTACAGAAAATTTCCTAAAAATCCTGATGTATGTTTCTAGGAATATATTATACTCAAAATACGTTATTAATAACATGATGTTAGAATAATTAATAAAATTCAATAAAAGAACATTTTAATCAAAACTGAATATAGGCAACTAGAATAGCGTTAGATATTTTTTCCTCAAATCAAATTTTATTATGGTTCTAAATTTAAATCAGTGTTTTTTTTTAATATGGTAACATTTTAAAATTATTTAAATAAATTAAGTTATGTTATGTTAAGTATATGTATTAAATAATAAAATAAAAATTAAATATGTAGGTATATAAATTAAATTCTACTTAAAGTGTAAAAAAGAAAACGTGTTCACGATTTTACCCTTTGGTTAATTGGGGTTTTGTCTTAACTAAAGTTAATTAGTTATTAGTTTTAAGTTTCTTAAGAAATTTCTATAATATAAATAAAAGGTTACAGTAATTTTACTCTTAGATATTAATAGTCAGAGGTTTGCAACGATAAGATTGGAGCAAAACTTAATTGTTCTTAACCACTTTGTTCTCTGCGGAGCAGAAAAAAAGGTTGGTTTTAAATTTTTGTTCCAGAGAGAACGAAAATTTGACCCAAAAAACGAATTTAAATTGAATAAAAAATAGTCCCCAAAAGTATTTTTATTGGATATATGACAATTAGATTCCGTGGGTTGTGCGGAGTTTTAATTCTTTTTATAGCAAGTTTTGTTAGTTCAGAGTCAGATGTCCCATGAAATCCAATCATTTGAAATTTGACAGTTTTTTTTTATACAAATTAAGCCCAATGCAAATAGTCTTCAGTAAAGTTATTATATATTTATTTTGTAGAAGTTTTAAGAATTTGTAAAAGTGGTATTCTTTACATACATATACTTCCTGAATTGATGTGGCTTCAATTCATTCATCCATGTTTTAGTTTATCAATCAAAATAAGAAGCATTGTTTTTTCAAATTCGGGGATTTGTGGAAATACTATGCACAGCTCACATGTGCTTCATTTAATAGTAAGTTAGTTATTATCTGTGAGTTATATTTAAAAATTTACAATTCATATAAGTATTAATCTCTATATTTCTCTAAAGAAGTTTTCATATATTTTCAAAAATCAGTTGAGCGGCTTTCAGTTTAAGAATTTTGGTATTCTCTTCAATTATAACTCTCACATACCATTTCCAAAACCCAATGGTAAAATTTAAATATATAAAGTTTAAAAAGTTATTTGCAAAACTTCGATATAAATTATAAAAGGTACTTAAAGTGTCTTCTTTAATTTAACTTTTGACTTTCTTTTTTTCCAATAACCTTACTTTCATTCTTCCAATTTATTGTTGCAATCACAAAAATAAAAATAAAAACAAATTTAAATGTATACTTACACAATATGTAATAGCTTAGTCTAATGGGACCTCCAAATCATTCAGTATTGTCATACCAAATAATATATTATACAGATATGTACCTTTATATTACTATTCGTTTAAGGCTTACGTCTTCTCTATATCTCTATAAAAGTTCAACTTCAAGTTTTGTACTTGAAAAAGAAATAATTTTAAATTTTAAACTTTTACACTTTGTCAAATCACAAATGTACAATTTCTAGTCCAAAAAAACTATTTTTATACCCATGCAAACAAATAAGGTGAGGGGTAATATAAAATTCCTCCTTCGTTTGTAACGCATCTCTCTAGACATGATAGATATATAAAATCAAATGTATGGTTCGGATCAGCGTCGAAAAATAAAACGATTTAGCAATGTGTGATACTTAAAAAACTAAAAGAAGAAAAACTAAAAAAAGAGCTGGAGTTCTAATATTTACACAAAGCGATTTTTAGACCATCTCTTGGTTCTGTATTCTTTAAGTTAAAATCGGACCAAGACTTCGGGTAACTGCCTTACATATTTTTTGGACTAGCTAATAGGAGTATCTTCAAAACTAATAACATTTTGAGGGAGGAAATTACACAGATTAAGTTATATAATAGGGCAAGAACTTCTGTGAAGTTTCAAAAAGTTAAGGCTTCATTTTTGGGGAGCTGCCATATAAGGTTTAGAATCTTCCTTATATATTATTTAGAACAGTTAGCAGTACAAAGTTGAAATGAAAAGTAGTCAAGTAAAGTAATATGGCAAGTTCGTTTGCAGATTTTGGGATTTCTCTGGGCCAAACTAAGAGTAGTTGCCGTGGAGAGTGCTGGATCCATAGTACAAGTAATAGAAGGTTGAAAATTAAAATCCTTATGTAATATAATATGGCAAGCAGTTTTTCGAAGTTTTGAAAAATTTGGTCAATCTTCGGCAAGCTACCACAGAAGTTTCTCAATCCGATTACAATGAATATAATTAAGCTGTGAGGTCAAAATTGAATATGAAAAATGCAGTAATAGAACAAGTATGTTGGCAAAGTTGGACATCATACTCGGATCAAATGTTGGCATGGAGCAAATTTTTATAAAAATAAATATTTAAACAAATATATAAATCTTTATTTTATTTTAAACATCATAGTTGGCTTGCACGAGTATCTAAAACTTGACAAGGACATACTATAATCATCCTCGTTGAATTATAAAATATATAAGACATTTTAAATATATATAAGTTTTTTGCAAATTGTTTTTAATACAAATTTTAAGTTTCATTTGAAATTATTCTCGCAATTATTTAAAGGAAAAAGTTAAATGAGTTCTGTGCACACTGCACACAGTTCTGTGTTTTTTTTTTTATTTTGCACAATCTTGATTTTATTTTATTGAAAACTATTTTTACACTTCATTCAGAACTTAAAAACCTGTCATTGTAAGTTTTTTAATATACATATATATTTTTTCCAATTCTTATTTTACTTTTGTAAGTAAATATTATTTAAGAAAATGTTTTTTTTTAACTTACTCGTCGTATTCATTGTTGCACATTTTAAAATGGTAAAATGGTGAAAACTTGTAAAATTTTGGAATATAGTTTTTTGTTGGAAAATAAAATCTGTTGAATTTCCCTTAGGGTTAAATTAAAGAGGGAATGTATAGAAATTTTCAAATTTTGAATACAAACTTGCATATAGTAAAAATGCTGTTTTTTTTGGAAAATTTTAGTGAAAAATTTTCTATATTCGGAAAATTTTGTATTTAATTACATATTCATAATTTTTCAAAGATTTCTTGGAAAATTTTCAAGGTTTTTGATTTTGAAATACTAGAGAAGATTATAATTATTTCGATTTAACAAAAATTATTCGGCACTGTATTTATATTAATCTTTATTAAACACTTACGATCCTTTTGCTCCAAAGTTTCCTAAGTGTATCCTAAGTTTTCAAATTTTCTTGAAACTTTTCTCGTTAATTATTTTTATTAATATATAAATATTGAAAAAAACTTTCTTAATATAATAACAGCTGGGTATACATTTTGGGTTGAATATACCTGAATTCGAATTTTAGAAAAAATTGTAGTACAAATTTTTAAAGTTCTTAATTCAGGATTTCAAAATTCTGAGCTCGGAATTCAGGATTACAAAATTTTTAATTTATAAAATTATTAATTAAAAAAATTCTTAATTTTATTAATATCTATCTGAAATGTCTCTTAATTTAGAATCTCGCAGAATATTGAAGATAAACGATATAACCATAGTTCCAACTTTCAAAGCTTTAAAAGAGAATAACACTGAAAATTACATAATATTCATCCATACACTTATCATCTTCATCTATGAAGAATATCACTTAGATGATGCTTTGGCATTGGGTACGTAATCCCAATTCATAAAATCCTAGAATAAAAATATCCCAAATTTCGAAATCATATTAGCGTTAGATTCGAAATTCAAAAAAAATTATTTCAAAAAAATTCTAAAAAATAACTTCCAATTAAAATGCATTCACAATTCGAAATTCAATTGCAAATTACATTTTTTAAAACTAGCTAGCCCCGTTAAAAAAGTTAAAAATTTCGTCATTTTGTAATCCAATATAAATCCTTGCTAAATCATACATATCATCGATTTTGTAACCAACTCTAAAATCCCTCCTAATTTTAAATCTAGTGCACCTATTCTCTTTTTATGCGATAGATACGTTCATTTTCATAAATTGATATTGTCTTCTTCATATAAATTGATGCCTTGTAGAGAGTCCTTCCCGGGAATTCCCGCTCGGGATTTCCCGGGAGATTTTTAAAAATTTATTTCCCGTTTCCCGGGAAATAAAAACGAAATTTCTCGGGAAAAAAATAATTGTTTGAAAAGGCTAATTTTGCGTTCATTCTCATGCTATTCTGTTTTGAAATGAAACAAAAATAAACGAAACGAAAATATTATCAAACGAAATTTTTGTTCCAGATTTCGTTTCATTTTACTATTATTTTCTTATAGTGTGCTGTGAAATTCTTGCTGTGTGGTAAAAAAAATAATTTATTATGAATTTTGACATAGATTATTAAAAACATATGAAAAAAAAACTTTATTTTCAATATTTTGTGTTTGAGTGTGTACATTATTATTTGCAAAATATTGTATTAAAAAAATTAGGTGTATTTTTCTCTATAGTTATTGATTTTTTTCTTTTATTTGCTAATTTTATTTAATTTTCGGTAGAAATAAATTTATACCCATGGCAGATTCTATATTTCATATAGACATATTTCACAAAAGAAAAAGGAGCTGATAAAGCGAAATGTTTAAAATGTAAAGATAAATTTTTAAGTTGCAAGGGATCGTCAACTAGTGGTTTGATAAGGCATTTACAGCATGTTCATAAAATCAATTTGTCGAAACGAAATGCAAATGATGATCAAGTTGCTGGTCCAAGCAAAGTAGTAAAAGTTCAACCTCAACCTTTAATAACATTTTTTACTAAAAAACAATCTATGGCAGAAATAATAGCAAGACTTACGACAGTTGATGGATTTTCAATCCATTCAATAGCCAAAAGTGAATTTATTCGCCAAGCACTCAATGAGAGACAATATAATTTACCAAAAGGCAAAAGTAATGTTATGAAATTAATTCATGATTTTTATGTGAATTTATTATGTGAATTCATGATTTTTTTTTAAAAATTGTGTTTTTTGCATTTATTTTAAACACTTTTATAAATTTTTCACTCTTTTCACTTTTTTATTTAGTTTTCCCGGGTTTCCCGAGATTCCCGGGAAAATTTATCTAAAATTTCCCGCTTCCCGGGAACAAATATAATCCGGGAAACGTGACTCACTAATGCCTTGTCTTCTTCATCTTCATAAACTGATGCCTTGTGTATGGCATATAACTCTGTTATTAAATCCAACTCTTAAACGCCTTCTTATTTAAATCCTCGTCTAAAATCCAATTGTCCAAATCAATATACTAATACCATATCAATGCTTACAGTCTTTCTTACAAAAGTTTTTAATTTTGACATTTACTCTATAAAAAACAGTAAATTTTAAAAATTTTGACGTTTTTATATAATTTGGGATTTTGTATGTTTGTAATCTTGGGAGTTTCAAATTTTGGGATTTTGTTACTTTGGTATTTTTTAATTTGGGATTTTGATAGATTCTTAATGGTTTGTTATTCTGCAAGACGTTATTAAGTTGTATATTGAGTTGTCTATTAAGTTTTATTTAAGGCTTCGAATGCATGAAACTGAATTTGAACTCAAGACTCGCCTTTTGGTACAAAAATTAGGTTTCAACACATAATTATGTTTGAAATAATTTAATTTAAGTTTAAGCTTAGTTTTATGCATTCAATCAATTATCTAGGGTCTAATCGATGTAATTTAACAATCTGCTAATGAAATTCATAATAGCATTGGGAAATTCATTTACCAAATAGCCTTATTCAAATTATCATAGCATGTTTTTCAAAAATATTTTACCTTTCAAATAAAAAAATTAAAAAAATAAATAAAATTTGAATTCTGCAAGTCAAATTTGCATGTCAAAATTTTTAAATGAAATTATCAAATAAATGAATTCATAGACAATTAAATGTAATTTTATATATTAGTAGACACTAGACACCTTAACACTTTAGCACTCCCTCTAATAATTGTTGAATAACTGTTAACGGAAGGTTTTTTTTCTTAAACCATTTTATTTTTATTTTCAGTGGTTTAACAACTATTTTAACAAATCTTTATATGTATTATGATTTATATATATATACAAGTATACTATATGCAATATGCTTTTTAAACTATTCTACCGCAGGTGTAAAAAACTTTTTCAATAAACACTGCCATTTTTTTTTTTATTTTGAATAGTTTCGGAAAAAAACAAGGAAATTTTTTCTAGTAAAATAGCAGTGAATAAAATTAACTGGAGGAAATATACATTTCCATTACTCTGAAGAAAAACTTTAAAATAAAAAGAAAATGGGGGAAAAACCCTCGGAAAAATTGATTTCATGTACATTTTCTTTATTTTTGATTTTATTTTAGAACTTTTTATTTATTTAAAAAGCGGTTGGTGTCAAAATGTTGATTTTAAAAGTTCATTGGTACAAATGGTGTTTGTTTTTTTTTTTTACCAGACGTATCTGTATTTAATTTAAAAAAACTTTATTAAATATTTTAATATTTAAAATATTTTAACAGTATTATAACCTAAGACCATTCCATTGAAATGCAGACGTCCTCCCAACTAAGTTTTCTGTCGAATTGAAATCTGTATTATTTTTAGTGATTCTACTTGATTTTAGAACTTTTACCTACTCATTGTTGATTTGGATTTTTTAATTACTTTGATTGATTGTTTTAGGAATTTGAAGAGTCGATCATCGAAACTTTTACGCTTCCAACTGTTATATATCGAAATAATTTTATATTTGAGTCAAGGTATTTTTTTACCCGTGAATTATATTATTAAATTAAATCATTTGTTTATATTTGGTATTTGTATATTGTTATATTAATGTACTTTTTATTAGATATATAATTATTAATTATTGCTTATCCTATTAATTTAAACCCAATGGAGAATGGTAGTTGAGTCGAGTTCCAAAACCGGATAAAAGGTTTTTTCACTTTTATTGGGAATCAAACCCGAGCTTTTCGAAATAAAATATCGAAGAAAACATATTGAGAAATATTTTCTATATATTTTCAAATCATACTTTTCAAAATTCTACCATATTGGTCTTAAGGATATGTGTCACAGTTTATATCTTACAATATTCAACTTCCATATGTTAAACAATTAAAAAAATTCTGCAACAAATTATAAAACAAAATTAATGAAATTTATTAAAAAATCAAAAAATATCATTATTTTAAAAATAAACCTCTTCATAACATCTTAATAAAATTTATATCATATCATATTTAAATTATTAAACTTATTTTACTACTTATTTCAAATAATATATTACGACACCTCAATTTAAAAAAAATTCAAGAGCCCTTTCTTTAATTGATTTAATTTTATCAATTTAATTTTTTCAAAATTTATATTAACTAATTTAAAACCATTATTTAATTCCATAAATTGCACACCCACAATATTTAATTTAATAATACTAAAAATACTTTAATAATTTGAATATTTAATTTGAATATCTAAAAATAGATACAATAAATTATTAATATATTATATATAGGTGCCTATGTTTATAATTAAAATTCTTTACTCCTAAACAAAATTTTGTTTTGACAAATCATCATTTTGTTTCTTTATGTAAATTGTCAGTACATTATTACATACTGATATAAATCAATCATAAACTTAAAGAAAAAAACCTTAATATTTTACCCCTATAAAAATATTATATATGTAATAATAAATATTAAAAAATTTTTAATATATGAAATAGACAACCCTTATTAAAATAAAAACAAAATAAATAAAACATAAACCCCTAAAAAATAAAAAAATAAAAAAAAAACCGAAAATTAATAAACATTAGTGTGAATGTTTATGGATAATTTTAATTTGTACGAATATAATTTATCATAATTCTTATATTATTATATATTTAAAAATTAATTAATTATAAAGTGTTTTTGTATGTGTGTGTGTGTCTGGTATGTTTTTTTTTTTTTATTATAATAATTCATAATTCCTCGACATTTTTCATAATTTATTAAATTAAAGAATATTATATTTGTACATAAGTAAGCATAAATTGCAGTTATAATAATATTAACAAATTTACTAATCAAAATTTTTTTTATTTTAATACTTATCAGTTATCACTATCCTGTTACGCTTTTTTTTTGATAATCACTCAAAGATAAAAAGGCAAAATACAAAAAAATAGGTATTCATTAATTTATGTGTGTATATGTGTGTTTGAATATGCCTGTACAAGCATTAATTTATATGCACACTTATATATCCCCTTATTAAAATGATACTTAATTTATAAATAATGACACTACATATAATATAAACAGTTAAATAAAGCGCGGTCGTATTTAAATGAACCGTAACCATAAAAGGCACACGATAATAAAAATGTATGTAAATATGTAATTATAATTTAGTTATTCATTCATTTATTCATTCAAATTCTCTTCATTCATTCGTTCATTCATTCCTTCGTTTTCGCTAATCATCAAAATCATTCTTTTGTTCATATTATAAAGTTTATATTCATTCATACTTCATTTTGTAACCTTTTACCAGTTACACTTAACAAACGATTATATACATACATTATTTCAATACAGAGCCGGCTTGATAGGGTGTGCGAAGGTGCGACCGCACGCGGCCCCGCACTTTGGAAAGTTTATATAATATTATTATTAAATTCAAGACAAAAATTAGAAATTTAAACAATACAATTAAAATTTCCTTCAATTGAAACAGTTTCTTTAAAAGTTTTTTTTTTCTAAAAAAAGCATTTTAAAAAAATTACAAACATTAATTTTTTAGAATGCCTTTTTAAACCTAAAAAAAATGTTTACATTATTATATTTGTTAATTTAAATTGGAAAAATTTAGTGGCTCCCGATTGGTGGAAATTCAAATTCGAACTGTTTTTAAAGAAAATTCAAATTTATTATAGATATTTATCATAGATATAGTTTTAGTTTCATTTAAAGAAAAGTACATACAATTTATTATTTGTGTTTTTATTTTAATGAAAAAATTAAAATAAAGATACTAATGATTTCCATTTTTCAAAGTTATAATTGCATTGCAGTTTTCAAAATACTGACAGAAAATTGTTATATATATGTATATAGCTATGTATATTTTTATTTAAGTTATGCAAGTTGGTAAATAACTTATTGAAATATGTTATAGGTTATAGCTATATGCAACAATGTGATGTTAATCATATTTTATATTAGTAATTTATTAAGTAGATTCCAATGTCTTAAGTTGAAAAAAAGCAAAGCAAATTAATAAAAAAAATAGCCCCGCGGTTAACCTCGCACATGGCCCCGCAAATGTTCAAGCCGGCGCTGTTTCAATATATTAACATACATTATTATTAAAAATATAAGTACATAATATATAAAATATTTTTTTTTAACATTATAAACATTATAATATCATATGCATTCTAATATTCTGTAATATTAATAAAGCGAATTTTGTTTTTTTTCAAAAGAGAGTGAGTGAGAAAATTTTATTTATTATTTATTCATATTATGAATAATACATTTTTATTTTTTTTCTTTGTTTTTATCTCTCTTTACTTTTTGTATACTCTGTTTTGTATGTTTATTTGTTTGTAATCTTATAATAATTATATGCATATTCCATATATAGCTAGCTAAACTGTTTTAATATAAACTGTAATTATTTATGAATATGTAAATATATATATTTATATAAGTATATATTTTTTTAATATAATGTATAATATACTTTTTTTTCTACATAAATATGCATATCATAATATGTTTTACATTTATATATATGTATGTAAAAATTTATTTTATGTGCCAATTTGCTTCTCAATTAACCATAAAAGGACATTCAGAAAAATAAAAATAAAACAAAAAAAAAATATAAAATAAAATAAAAAAAAAAAGAATATAAAATTTTGTGCATGTTGATTTCTAAGAAAATGAAAGAAAGAAAAAAGAAAAAGCTATTTTAATTAATTCATTTATCCTTTTTCTTTAACTCTTTACATTTGGTACTTTTTTTTTTGAAAGACGATAATATCAGAACTGTAAACTGTTATCTGTAATGGTTTTAACATATGGAAATTGAATAATAAATGGGAAATTTTATTTCTCTTTTAATTTTAATGTAGAAGGGATATTTTTTTGTAGTATACTATACACTATACAGTATTATTTACGATATTAAAAAGGACTTATTTATTTGAATGTAACAGGTTGTGATTTGTTAAAATATTTTAAGAGAATTTAATGTTAATGTTGCATTTTTCATTGTAATTGTATTTAATAAAGGTTTTTTTTTTATATTTTGTAATTTCTTAATTTAATATGTAATATTTTAATATTTTATAGTATGTAAGATTCCTTAGAACAATTTAGGACTCTAGGTAAAATTTCATTCTAATCTAATATTGAGTATTTAACATAACTTGCTACTTCTTCTGTTGAATAAATTATGAGAAATTAAAAAATGGTAAGGACTGAAATTAAAAAATGATTCTAAATGCATTTTAAATAAATTGTACATTTTTTTTTAATTAAGAAATATTTTCAACAATAATTTTATCCATACTGTGTACTATTTTAATAATAATAGATCCTTGTATCAGTTCATTAGCATTGAATATTTTACATACTTTATTGGAAATATTACAATGTATTAAAAACACATTACAATGTTACTGTTAATGTTACAAATTAATATTATATTAATCTGTTACTGTTATTTTGATTGCAAATAAAAAATTTTTTTCATTTCTCTTAAAATGTTAAAATATACTCGAATTTTTATAATGTATCTAAATAAAATCTTGTGCTATTTATTTAACATAATATTAATGTTAAGATAGGTAAGTGCTCTATTTAGATTTGATTCTACTGTTATCAAAAAAAAAAAAAAAAAAACTGGGTCAATCATTTTAGTAATAATGCAGGTTACATTTTATCTAAAATGTTTACATTAAATTTAATCAGCTGATATAACAGAATACAGAAAAATATTCTCTTAAACTTGTTTAAACATATTAAATATAATCATAAAATTTATAACTCTCTGCTCTAATAAAGTACAGTTATTTTATTACTGTTATTCTTATTGTATAAAGCTTTGAGTACTTGAATAACTGTAACATCTGTACTACTTTATACAGTAATTACAGTAATGTAGCTATATATACATATATAGTAAAACAAATTTAAGAGAATATTTTTTTTCTGTATCTTCTTCATTTAATAACAACATGTTTCACTATTCCATTTTGTTTCATTTTTATTTAAAAAAAAACTGTTCTCTTTTCTATCATATTTTGTTTCATTTCATCAAATTTTTTGTGATAAGAATATTAAATAATAATAAGAATCATCTTAACATTGATTATTTTTTTTGTATCCTATCTCATGAAATTCTTATAAGGGTATATACAGAAAAATTTTTGGAAAATCTAGGCAAAAGAAAAACTCAAAAATTTATAATCAATTTTAGTTATAAGACAACCGCGAAAATGTTTAGAGCATGTATCGGTTTTCGTTTAATATAAAAAAAAAAAAAAAATAAATGAAATATTAAAAAAAAAATTAAAAAATATTAATAAAATAAAATTTAATTGAAAATTAAAAAAAAAAAAAATTAATTAAATTTTAACAATATTTAGAATTATTATAAAATCTATATAGAATAGTTTTAATTCAAAATAAAAAAGTTTTATTTACAAAATTATTACAAAAAATTTATTACCAAATTGTAATGTGAAGGAATATATAATAGAACAAAATATATATATTGTTTATAAAAGGAAACAAAAAATCTATTTCATTTCCGGGCCAAATGGAATACGTCTTAAAAAAATATATATATGGATATATATATTATAATAAAAAAATCGTTATCAATACAAATACACAATTATTATAAAAAATTTAATATTTTATAAAAATGTAATGAAAAATCTAAATTATTAAAAAAAAAAAATTATTTAAAAATTATAGGTATATAAGATTTTATTTAAATTATAAAGAAAGTGTTACTAAAGTTCATTTTTTAGTCCATATATTATACATTAAATTTATGATTGTTAAAAATTATAAATTTCCGTAATAATTTAATATTGAAAAAGTTTTTTGAAAACAAATATAACAAATTAATCACAAATTTTATTAATTGTTTTAAGTGCAATAAATTCATACTTATAAAATATTTAAAAAAATTTTAATTAGAAATTTTCAAATTTAATATTATAATATTATATTTTATTTTAACGTGTTTTAATATATTTAAAAAATTAATAAGATTTTTATATTTAAAAAAAATAAAAAAAAAAATAATTAATATAATTAAGTGTATTCATTATTTAAATTTAATTAAAATATGATTGTATGTGCACAACTAATAATTATCATTAAAAATAAAATTAATTATTAATTTTATCAATTTTTATTATAATTTTTTTGTTTTTTTTATTTTTTAAATTATTAATCAAATATTTTAATGGGTAATTTTAAAATTTGATAAGAATTTTTTTTTCAATTTTAAAAAAATAATGTAATTAATATTAATTAAGTTTATTATTGGCGGAAAATGAATCTAATTTATTAATCAAATGATTGATTAATAAATTAAATTATAAAGAATCAATAATCAATAAAAATCATTTTGCTTCCGAAGTAAATATTAATTATTAATCTATATATTTATTGAATTTTACAAAATTATATATTAATTTATTTATTTGGTATTAAATAAACTATGGGTATATTTATACTATATATAAAAATATTGTATATTCTGTTCAAATACACATTTTTATTTGATGCCTAATTAGTGATTCTGAATTTTTTACCTTGTGTCCTAAATTTGGTTAATTATGTGTGCAAATTAATAATGATTGATGAGTATAAAAACTGTAATTAAATTGAATTGAATGATTATTAATTTTAAAAAATTAAAATGTAGATACATTTTACGTGTCGTTGTTTAATATTTTAACTATGCTAATAATTGGTATATTATTATGTAGTAATTTCCATTTTTTCTATTGTTAGATATTTAACAATAATTTGAAGGATTTAATTTTTTAATTAAAATACAAAGAATTTAATAAATATTTTGTATAAAAATAATAAAAAATATCGTACAGTGTAATTAATTAAAAAATGTTTAACTCGAAATATATTTTAGGCATTATTTTGTTAAATAAACAATCAAATGTTATTTGAAAAAATAGAATAATTATAATTCTATTGTTAAAGACTCATTTGCATAATCAAGATTAATTGCAGTTTTCTATACCTTTTATAAAATTAATATTTAAATACATATTTGGGTATAATAACTGCTAATTCTTAAAATGTTGTGTTATGTGAGAACTGCATTAACTATCAATGTTCTTTCATTTTAAAAATGTAGGGAATTTGTGGATGTATAGGAAATGTTGATCAAAAATACTTTGTAATCTGAATTTGATTTATTGGAATAAAATAAAAGAATACAGTCTTGGGTTATAATCCGCATATTCCCTAGTACCTTGCAATTCTAATACTGAATAAGATTTATTGAAAACCGCGAATATTATATCCCCCCGTTAACGTTTAAAAATCTATCTGTAATTGTTATGCAGATGTCAATTAAAGATCAAGCTAGGTAACTTAAAAAGCACGGTATTTGAGATTTAATGTGTGCTAAAGAAATATAAATTAATAGAAAATTACTTTAATTAAATAATTACATAAAAAAATCACTTAAAGATATAAAAGTATATCCAACTACAAATTTTACGAGATCTATTGAAAAATAATCTTTGAAATCTTAATTATACTTCTTTATATTTTGAAAATTTACTGAATACTTATAATTAGTCTAATTCTCTTTAACTTAATTGATATTGGTAATAATAAATTATAATTTGGGTGTGTAAAAACATAATATATAAATTAAAATTTTACAGACAGTGTGATTAATTTTTAATTTTATTCTTTATAAACAAAAAAAAAATAAGTTTTGAAAAATATAAATTAAGTAGAACGTACATGACGTATCTGTCTATTGTATTAAATACTTTGTAAAACTTTTAATGCGAACACGAAATATGATTTTAATTATAAAAACTTTCTCAAAACTTTTATTAAATGAAGAAATCCTTTTAAGATTTTATTTTTAAAACATTTATATAATAAATTATAATATATTGTATATTGTCTTTTAAAAAATGGTGCAATTGTATAATTATAGCAATTTAAAATTTATATATTTTATTTTTTGAATTAATAAAGACTTGGACTAATAAACTTGGATGATAATAATAGTACTGAGTTTTGAGAATAAAAATCCTAGTACTGAGTTTTTTAGTGATATTTAAATGAAATAAAATAATGAAATATCGAGTACCTAGTTTCCTATTAATTTCACAAAATTTATTTATTTTCGTAAATTCAAGTATTTCATTTTCAGGTGACCTGCAAACTTCTTCAGTGCTTGTGCTCGATTAAATCTGGGAAACTCATATTGTTTCAGTGTTTTTCAAAATTATATTTTTTCCTCACCCACGGAACATTTTATGTAATTCTATCTTCTATCTAGGAATGCTAATCCATTACGACACTAAAATGTTAGTTAATAAAAGTTTCCCTAATAATATTCCTGTTGCTTTCTAAAAATGTTTTTATTAACAGATTTATTAGTAATTTCAAATTATTAGTAATACAAAAATGCAATATGAAATTGACTCATTCGAATACAAAACGCTGTTGGTAATTAAAATATTAATTAATTAAAAGTATTTTATCTAGTATTTTACTCTATTTTTAAATGAATCTATTGAATTGGAGTGTATATTATTAATAACATCATGTAAGAGTTTCAGGTTCAAATTCCATGACTATATTACTCCAAGATTAAGATTAATTTCAATGAATTTCGAAAGTAATTCTTTAAATATTATACTTTTCCATGATTAGGATTAATTTATCCTCGTATACTTTAATTTGTAATATTTTTTAAATAAATTGTAAATATGTTTGAAAATTCTTAAACTAAACACTTATATCTTAATAATTTGTAATTTAAAAAAGGTTTAAACCATATTTATTATAAATGTTAGGTATTATATTAAAGCTGAAATGACCTTAGCTATATTAAAAAATTTATATATATTAATAAATTTTAGAAATTATTAAATCCGAACCAGCTATGGTCGGCTATAGTCATTTTAGTTTTTTAAAGTATTTTTCGATATACATATATATATATATATTTGAAAGTTGTTGAACTATTAGATTTTATTATAATTTCTTTAGTTTTAAATTTAAAGGTGCACAATTCTACTAATGGTCAATATTTTTAAATTCTATACGTAAATCCTTATAACGATTTTTAAGGATTTGTACAAACTAATGTTTATTTTGATTACAGGTTCTGAAGTGACTTGAGTAAAAATTAAAATACGGGCCTTTGTGTTGTGTTGACGTATGTCTAAAGTTCTATTTAATAAGAAAATGTGTTTGATTATTTTAAAATCTATTACATTTCACAATTAATATTTATATGTACTATTTAGGTACTATTAAAGCTTAGATAACTTGATTAGAAATCTAATAAGATATTTACATTCTTTATTAATTTTAAATGGTTTTATTATGTACCTAGAATGTTGATAATATTTAGATTAACATGGGATGCACATAGGCCCAGATAACATTTAGGTAGCTTAAATTACTAAATCTGATCGATGGTGCTAAGTATTTAGAGTAACGGCTTTTCAATCGGAAAGTCTAGGGTTCAAATCCTGGTCTGATCAAATAAAATAAAAAAATATATAGTAATAGTTTAATTAGAAATTCTAATGTCATATAGTCAAAGGACTCTCATAATATCAGGCACTATTTAATATTGTCTGGTACTACAAAGTAAAATAAAATAATATAAAATAAAAAGTAAATCTTCATTACCATTTCAAAAATTGATTTTCTTTAAAAGCAAAAAGATAATTTAAATTTTTATTTAAATAACACAATTTTTTTTTAATTCAAAAAATTGAAACCATTTTATATTTAAATTTAATAAACGTATTGGTTTTTATGGTAAAAAAAAAAATTTTTAACTGCGGCAAAAAAAAATTCTTTATATTTTGTATTTTTTTGTTTTGTTTTTTTATTATTTTTTTTTCAGAATTCCCATAAAGACGGCACCAAAATATTTTTACATAAGTATAACAATTCCCATTGAAAATATTGAAAATTAGCACATATTTATATAGGAGAAAGTAGAATTCACAAAAATATACAAATTTTCATTTTTATTTTTACTCCTCTTAACTATATAAATTTTATATATATACATAATATGTTTGTAAGTATATATATTGCGAATATATTAATTCTAATTTCTATTTCATTTTTTTATTAAAAAAAATTGTAACAAACATAATAATAAAGAAAAAAAAAAATTGAATTTAAAATATAACATTGATATTATATTAAATAGTACAAATAGTACATAATATTATATTGAATCATTCACAATATACAAAAAAATAAATATGGAAATATATATTATATAAATATATATACATATATAGTCAAATCTTTGATCTTTATATTTGATACTGAAATTAATCTGCCAAAAAAATTGATCCTTTTTTTTCCATTTATTTATTTATATTTATTTTATATTTTATATTTTTTATTTTCTCTCTCTCTCTCTCTCTCCTACTCTTTCTTACTTTTTTTTGATATTATTTGATTTTCATTTTTATACTTTTATTTTTATTTTAAATATATATTTATAAATATTTACCATTTTTATTTTTTTTGTAAATATTCAGAATAAAAAAAAAATCGAAAAACCCTAAGGATTATTATATTCTTATATACTCGTATATATGTATATAATATAATGTATATTTTTACATAGAAAAATGAAGTTATAGCGAACTAAATAGAATATTAATAAAACTCAAAATTTTATAAATATCAATATAATATAAATCGAATTAAATATTAGATTATTATATGAATAGTATTTGTATTAGATATTATATACATACATATACACATATTATGTTTAAGGCTAGTAAAATATTTAATAGTACCTAATATTTCTATTTTATTTAATAATAACCTTTATTTTTAATATGAAATAAATTCAATTTAGTTTCATTGTAATATTTTGCGTATATCTACGGTATAAATGTTTATTATATATTTTGTATGTGTGTGTGTATAAATGTTTTAATATAAAATTAACAATTCTAAATAGTAACTATTATATTTTTTATATAAAATAAATTTTTATTAGAACCGTTACAAATTGTGCAAAATTTAAAATAAATATTTAAACGTGAAATGGTTTAATTTAAAGAAAAAAAAAACCATTTTAAAATTTTATTTTAATATTAAATTTGAAAATTTTTTTTTTGAAAGTTAAGGAAATTTTTGAAAATACTTATACTCAATTCTTAATAAATCTATTTTAGGAATTTAAAGTTTTTAGTAATAAATGAATGTACAGTGAAGAACAAAATTAAAAATATAATTAATTAATGATTAATTCAGTATTGCGTAATTTTAAAAATTACTAAGATATTTGAAAAGCGTAAATATAAATTACACTAGAAAAATTGACTTTAATTTATTTGTTCTATAGATTTGTGTACAGTCCCCTAACACATTCAATGTGATAAGTGAGTGAATCTGCCTTTCTTATTCAGGTGTGACGGTTAAATTTTATTTAATATTATGATATAAATTATAAACTATTACGATATCAATTATAAATTATATTTTTTATTAGATATGATTTGCCAAGGATTTGAATCCGAGACTTGTCGATTGAAAAGCCGGCACTTTAACCTCTGAGCTATCGGTCAGGTTCGACTTTAATAAAGTTCTCTTGTTAAATTATTTAAGATTTTAATAAAATATTATGTATTCAAGTGAAGACGTATTTTTTTTTTTAAATTTTCTGAAATCTATTTATTAAAAGCTGAAAGCAAGCTAGCAATATTATAATTGTAGGTAATACTTAATTACATTAAAGCTAAAATTACAATTTAACAAAATATCAATTAACAAATTTTAAGATAATCTAATTTATAATAACTAAAAAAAATACAATTAGAATTTATATTTATTTTAAATTATAGTCAAAGAAACGGAATTAAGAATTCTTCGGTCAAAGGTTACTTAATAACAGTTGAACAAATACATATTATTTTTCAGTGATTGTTTTGTTAGTAGGAGATTAATATTAGGTTTATTTATGTTTCAAAGAGACATCATTCTATTAATTGGTTCATGATTCCCAAAATTAGTTCTATGTAAATGTTATTGAAAAACATTAGCAGATCTTGATCTAGAGTTAGAACAGAAGTTACAATTCTTAAATATAGTTGAGATGATAGAATAATACCTTTAATTAACTCGGTGTATATATCTGCTACTTTTCGACTAAGATGTTATTAATTTAATCAAAGTACATAGGAGGATAGTGATAAAAGATTTTTACAAGGAAGATTTAGCTTTACGCGTTATTTTAGAATTTTAACGAATAAAAATTGATTCAGTTTCAGTTTTCATAATTTCAATTGTTAAATATAAAATGAAATAATATTTGACTATTAATAAATTGTGTAATATCGAAGGTTTTAAAGTTTTCATTAATATAACATTAGTTTTAAGTTGCAAGTATTAAATTAGAAATATTGTTAAAAATATTTATTAGGTACTATAAACAAACCAAGGGGTTTAAATTTATTTAAGAAGTGCATAATTCGATTACAGTTTCTTATATTTTTTTTGAAATATAGATAAGTATTTCGATTTTAAACATTTTTTTAAATTCTTCATTTGTATAGGTGCGAGATGGTTGAGCCAAAATCAGATGATATATCGTTACTAATTTTTTAGTCCTAACTGTTATAAGCTCACAAATATCAGTCTACTCTTGTTCATAATCAATATTAAGTTGTTCAGTAACATTTAATTTAATTTTTTTTCTAAATAAGCTATCAAATTTTATATTTTTTAAAATTTTTTAAATTTCCAAAGTACGTTTTGTTAATTTTATTATAATTTAAATTATACATTCCTTGTAGGACTTAAAGTTTTAGTTAAAATAGAATTATACCGTATACTTTTTACATTTTAGATTATTGCTGTGATAAAAAGTAATTTTTGGAAAAACCTTAAATATATTTATTTTTAAAAATTTTAAAATAAAATAAACTCAAATTATCACATTTAAACTTTGGGTAAATTTTATCCCAAATATTATAAAATTATTTCGAAATAATAAATATGCGTTTTTTTTTAATATGGAATTTAAATTGATGAAATAAGTCTGATTTCTATCCTTTAAGTTAATTTATATTATATATTTATATTAAGGTTTATATAGTAATATTATATATAAAAATACCATATATTTATAATATAATAGATTAAAAAAAAATACCATAAGTGTGCCTAATAGAATAAAATGTGGTAAATGTTCATTAATATTCCGGAGATAGACTTTTTTAAAATAAAGTTTTTGTCAAATTTTACAAATATATTAAAAAGTATTGAAGTAAAAGGAATTACGAAACCCCTTTTCTTCAAAATTATGGGCAGACAACAAATAAAATTCAAATTATCAAATAATTTTATTTTTTAGAATTTTTAATAGTATTAAATACATACATACATGCATATACAAATTATTAAAATACCACAATAGAAACAGGAAATTATATTATTAAAAATGTCATACAATATTTCCCAAGAATTCTCTTTTTTATTTTAAATAATATTTAAAAACCAAATTGAATTTTATTTTATTTAAAAATAATAATATTATATATTAAAATAATTTTTTTTTTTTTGTAAAATCTATTTAAAAATCTATTTAAAATATTATATAACTGTAATAATAATAATATTGATTTAAAATTAAGTATATTCCGTTATACTAGCATTTTCACTTCAGAAAATATAAAATAAATTGGATTAAATTGAAAACCTTTTTAAAATTTCCTGTACTTTGAAAACTTTTTTTTTAAAAATAATTTTATAAAAGAAAAACTTTATAATTTTGCAAACTATTGTGTATTACTTTCTAGGAAAAATTTAGTTTCTTGCTCTAATAAGGAAGTATGAAATATCTGACGTAACATTCAATGGAGTTTGAAACTTTCGATAGTTTATTAAATAGGTTGCATGATACTCTACTGGAAAAAAAAATCCCGAAAAAAAAAAAACCGGAATGTTCCAAAATACCGAAAACAAAATACTGAAAGCCAAAAATCTGTCCACATTATATTAAATATTTTGTTGTTAACTTATTATTAAAACAAGTTAGGAAGGATTTCACAGGATTTAAAATTACTACATACTAAATACTTGCATGCGTTTTTAAGTGGAAGTTTTTTTTTGGAACTTTGTATCCAGCCTGAATAAGCTTTTGTAATTCGGGATTTCGACACTTTCAGGATCTTTTTTTCAAAATTTTAAATCATTCGGGATTTTGATATCATCGGGATTTTGTTTTTCAAGATTAAAAATCATTCGGAATTTTTTTCCAGTAAAGTGTCATAGACCCTTTTATTTTACACAGTAGGCATATGGAATAATTAACATGGAAATAGTTACCTCACTTATAATGAAGAAGTTTTGCAATTCGTGTTTCATAAAATAATTTTAATTTTCAATAACTAACTTTTGTGCATTGTAGTCAAGGGGACATTAATAATACTTCCTCATACTATATTTTATATTAATATTATATAGTTAATTAATATTTAACACTTAGTAAACTTAGTTGTTTAAAAAATCTTGTGTAATTATTTTTGTGAAGTGTAATAAACATATATAATAAACATCCAGGAAATATAATTGCATAATATTTTAAATAACCCTTACTTAACTTATATAAGTATATAATAACATGTATCTGATAGATTTCAATTCAAAGAGCTTTAGAAATAAAAGTTCCATTTATGAGTTTTACCATTAGAATGTGATTTCACGAGATGGTCACTTCAAAATGCTGTCTGGTTTTTTAAGCAACAAATTACAACGGTCTACGTATTATTGCATTCTACTATAAGAGTTATGCTCATTCACTAAAGTGGGAAAACACGACTAGTTTTTTTAAACAGTTTTTTTAGAAATTTGTTCGGAATAATTAAAAATTGTTGTGGCAACAATCTATGTGTTATTTGATTTTTGGAAAAAACATTTTAAAAATATTTATTGAGTTCAGAACTTAAAAAAAGATTATGTTGATATCCGTTGATTATTACAAACATTTATATCCCAAAATTAAGTATAAGTAGAATCCGAAAATGGGAAGAACTTGGATTCTTAAAATAATTATTCAACTTTTAATTCGTTTGCGAATTAATCTACCATTTAAATGAAGATTGATATTTACATAAAATTTTTTTAAGTATAGCTACATCTCAATCAGTTTGTGGGTTTTTACTTTTTCACTTTTACTGGAACTCGAACCTCGGACTTTTGAATGAATAACAATAAAAACAATAAAATATAATTTGTAAAGAATAATATAAACAAGGGAAAAAAAAATAAACAAAAAATAGTAACCAAAATCATTCTATTGCAAAAGCAAGCGGCTAATGATCCGATAAAATACTACTATTAAAATACAATAAAAAATTATTAAATTATCAATTCAATTATTAATTAAAATTAAAATTATTAAATAATTAATATTATTAATATTAGCTTTAAAGACTCCAGTTTTATATTTACTTATTTATTACAATCACTTTCTAATTTTTTTAATTTTTTTTTTTTTATTTAAAATTTCAAAACAAGAACAATTATATTATCAATGCGAGAAATACATCAAATATTACACCAAAATTTTTAACAGATTATCAATCTCATCATAGCTTTTATTTAAAAGCCAAATTTTAGCTAATTTCAAAAACTTACTTAATTTACTAGAGTTTTTTATATGGTCCGGAAGTTTATTAAAAATTCGAGGTGCGATTATTTTATAAAAATAAGTTCAGTGAACTTTATTAAAACGCGGAGCAGAAACCATATTACACTTGTTAATTCTTGAATTATAATTGATATTAGTGCGTTTATATTCAAGATAACCAGATTTGATATAAAACACTTTCAGAGATTTTTACAAGAATAAATTCCTAATTGGAAGAATTTTTGAATTTTTAAATAAAGGAAAACTGGAAGTCAATCGCCGTTTTTTACAAACTAATCTAACAGCATGCTTTTAACAGTGGAAGAATCTTATTATTATGCGTACCACCCCGACATACTATACCATATTGCAGCTTAGATTGAAATAAGGCGTAATAGACCATGGAAGAAACTTTAATTGAACTATACAAACCAACTAGAAATAATTGTCTAAGAACCCTATTAAAATATTCCTTTAGATAAGTAGTATGACTAGACCAATTAAATTTTGAATCTATAATAACACCAAGATAATTAAATTCAAAGACTTTCTCAATGTTAATATTGCGATAATATTTTGAATTAGGAGAGATTTTAGAGTTGAATTCAAAATTAAGCAATAATTTCAAATGGAATTAACTTCATAATTGACTTAATACCTGTGGAACTGTTGCACCCCCCTCCTTCGATTTGTTTTATTAATTCATATAACTTGTAATTAATATTATTAACGGAAAATTTAATAAATTTAAAATAATATGACATTAATAACATTCATCCATTTAAATTATAAATTAGTTTTTTTTTTTATTAAGAAATTTACTTTGCAAAATATTATAATATTGTAATAAAAAATAATGTAACTTGTTTATATACATTTTATATTATAAATAAATTATATTAATAATTATTTTTACCAAAATGAATTATAAATATACAAATTATATATATATATATATATATATATATATATATATAATTTAATTAATGTATAAATTAAATAATTAAATTAAATAATTATTAAAAAAATACAAAATATAAAAAATTGGAAAAATTAAAAATTATTGCATAGTAAATGTTTTTTTGATGAAATTTAAAAAAAATAAAATAAATGAATATATAAAAGTTATTATTAAAACTATATCTAAACAATAATGACAGTTTTTTATCTACAATTATATAATATATATTATACTCTTCTCATTATATAAAATTAATTAAAAAACATTTTGTGTTTTTTAATTCCCTCAAAAACTAGGACACATCAATAAATTGAATTATTTTTATTTTCTATTACATGTCACTTAAAGCAACTGCATATTACATATACATATAAGTACATATCTACTAAATCCATAAAATTTAAAATTAATATATTCGAAAAAGAACGGTAAAGTAGGATACTTAATTTGCAGCGTATTTTTTTATTCACATAAATTTTAATTTTTGTACACATAGATAAAATATATATATATATATTTAATATATTTTAATATATTTTAATAGTTAATATAATGCTGCAAATGAATTTATGTTAATTTTTTGGTAGTATATGTATATACATATTTATATATATATATATGTATATATATTTTACAAATTCATTTTGCCATTTTTTTAATAAAATTTACTTTAATGATTGATTATATCTGAAAAAAATTTTAATTAGAAAATAACTGTAAAATTAAATTAAAACTAAGCAATACTTTTCAAAATGTAGATTTTAAATTTAGTATGTCTAATAATCTATATAAATTAGACTGTGTTGTTTGTCTATTTATATTAATTTAATGCCTTTCGAATTTTTTAAAATAAACTTCACAAATTTATTTCATTCTGTGTACCTATTTATTATACCTAAATTAATCGGCTGATTCGGTTGGTAAATTATTGGTGGCGACTCAATTATTTTACGCCAGCTTATCCTTTTCCAAATAGTTAAATTGAAAATATTCAATTGGTTTGTGCTATTATGTGGACGCTAGGCGATACCAGTTATATTTAAATTATTTGACTTATATTACTCATCGTAATAAGAATTTCCTCTGTCCAGGCTCATTTAATATCCCAGTTGTATAATTAGTAGAATTTTGTCTTTAACAGTTTAACCTCTTATCCTAATAAGAATTTTAACAAAATATAATGAACTTCCGAAATTATAAATTTATTTGAAATATATATAAAAATATGATTAAATTAGATCTTTTCTGAGATATATTAACTTTTACTAACAAATTTGATTTTTAAAAATGTGTTTGATTGTAATTTACACATATTACTAAAAAATTCTATTCACCGGTACTTAAATACTTAAAACTCAGAAGTCTTGAAGTAAGTCAATACTAAGTGATTTTTCTGAATCCTTTTACTTAATATAAGCACTTTGTCCTTGGAAAATAGGTTCTCTGTTTCACAACATTTTTATGTAAATCTGTTTTACAAATTTATGATAATTGGTCAACAGTGATCACCAGCTATGATATGAATTTTACTTTCTATTTTAATATTCATATTTACATTCAATTAAATGGTACAAGTAACTAAGTGTATACATTAATTCGAATGCTTTCAATATCTATTTGAAGTTTTCGAAATTAAAAAAAAAACAATTTTGTGTGATAGTATTTAAATTACGAAGTGCTATAGCTAGAATTTTTATCCTAAGCGTTTATTTATATCAAAATTGCAAATATAAGTTCATTTAAGGTTAATTTAATATGAATCCATATTCAATTACATATTTTACAAAATGATAACTTCACATTTTATATTACCTATAATTATAAAATTAAAAAAAAATAAATCAATCATTAAACAGCAATATAAAATTCATTTGCATTCTATAGTATCTAATATTAGAATTTAGAACAATGAAAAAATTAAATTATAATATAAGATACATTTGGTACACGTTTATATTTAAAATGATTAAAACTCATATTATAATTTTCTATTAATTTTATTAAATTATTCAAAATATACTTTTGTTTCTATATTAAACCCGATACATAAAGTACAATTGAATAATTCAAATTATATCCAATTCACATCAAAAAAATATTTGAAATATTTTTTAATTAAAAAAAATATCCTGTTTTATACAATTCTGTCTAAAATTTCAAAAATAAAATATAACTAAAATTAATATTACATAATAATAGTTTCATAATTTAATTATAATTTTATAAAATTTGAACTAAAACCAAAAATTACAAAAATAATGTACGCAAAAAAAAAAACTAATAAAGTTATTAAGTACGATTTGCATTTCATTTTTAATTAAAATATAAATTTCGGAAAAAATCGCATGATAGAGCTCATAGAAAAATTATAAAATTTTTTATTTGAAATTGGAATCCTGATGAGAAGGACAAAAGCCCATTAGAACCGTTCTAATATACATAAAATGTTTTCAAATATTAAACCCTTAGTTCGTATTTGAGGAATTAGATAAAATACCTTAAATAACACCTATAAGTATTTAGAAAAAGTTTTATTTGAAACTGTATTATCGTACCTACATAAAAACTGGTACCTATGGTTTTTAATTAAATACTGCACTCCTCTGGTTTTGTACCACTGTGTCGTATAACCCACATTTTGTATTGCAACACAGATGAGTAAAACAAACTTTTAGAAATTTTTAAAATTACTAATTAAGAAAAATTTTGAATTTTTTATTAATATCAAAATTACATTGAATATTAATATTGTATAATATTATGTACTATGTTTCTATAACAATTCAAAAAATTTATTTTATTATAAGGGGTTAAGTTGAAATATGTATACACTAATTATATGTAATTTATTTATAGCAAATCAACTGATGTTTTAAAAATTTTTGAATAATTTATTGTGAAACAGTTTTTGATTGATTGAATTAATAATCTAAAAACTCTATTTTATGGGTAATATTAACATTTCACTATTTTAATAATAATATGTAATGATAATAATAAATTAATTCCATTAACTCTGATGATATGTACGTGAGATTAGAATATTTTAAAAATTCCAAAAATAACTTTTTTAAATAACTATAGTTTAAATAAATAATTGAATAGCAAATAAATATAGTTGTATATGGTAAATTCGTTATTTTATTTTTAATTTTTATGCTAATTTTATCTTAACATATAATTCTACATAATCATAATAATAAATATAAATCAATATAATCAATAATCAATATAATACTTTTAAAAATTCAGTTTAAGCGTAGTTAATCAAATTTTAGGTTTATTCTAATAACTAGGAACATGAATGATCACATCTGCTCCCCATCTGACTGATAACTGAGTATTAAAGTGGCGACTTTTCAATCGAAAAGTCTCTGATTCAAATCCTGGTCGGATCGTATCTAATAAAAACATTATAGTGCATATTACAAGAATTTAATAATAAGTCCAAATATCAAGTCGGCAAAGGATTAATATTATCAGGCATATTTACTATGGTACTTCAAATAAATAAATATATCTGCTCCTACTTAAGTTTAACCTTCGATATAAAAAATACAAGAGAATTGGGAATAGGGAAATTTTTTCATAAGATCTTTTAATGTTAATAATAATTATTATAATTGTAAAAATCTATCAGCTATTTTCAATTTTGTATTTCCTAAAAATGTAAAATTTAAAAAAAAGATTATACGAAGTAGTACCTATACTTCATCAATTTTTATACAATACATTTCAAAAAAATTGGGAAATTTTTAAAGTAATCAGTCTAATAATTTGGTCAGTCACCCCTTAAACTGTAAACTGATCGTCGAATTTATTTCCCAACAATAAAACTTGAAACTTTTATACAATTATTAAAAAATATAATGGGAATTTTAAAAAGATCAGCAATTATTATTGTATAAATGAATAATTTTCTACCACTTTCTCTCAAACTGTAAACTGATCAAACTAAAAATTTCCCAATTAAAAACTAAATGTCATTACATTAGAATGCTAGAAAAATTTTTTGGGAATTTTTTTTATAATAAAGAAAAAAAAAAAAAAAATTTAATAAATAAAATATGTAGGTGGCAGGTACATAAAATATAATATCTTAATTTAATAGTCGCTCGTTAATCTTATATTGTGATGCAATATTATAAAATAATTACTTAAATATTCTGATCATGTGTCGATACTGCTGGTACCTGTCGTTACTAATTGACGTCTTGAATACAAAAGTTAAAAAAAAAAAAAATTCCAATGACATTTTATCCTTTTGATATATTACAACGTCATTTCAACATACAGTTTTTTTTTAATATTTTATTATTAAAAAAATATTCTTACAAGCATACAAACATACACATAAAATAACTTAAAAAAAAGAAAAAAAAATATTATCTGATTCTCTGCAAGTATACGAACAGATTTATTACATACATGTTGTATACGTGTGCATTAAAAAAAAAAAAAACATAAATGCATTCTTTATAATAATACCAGCAACCAACAACTAAATTAACTAATTTTTTATATGTACCTATGTATACAGAATATTTGTTATGTCAAAACTTCCTTATGTCACGTCTTTTAAAACTTTGTTGTTATTGTTTTTTTTTTATTTTATTTTTGGTTTACTGTTTTGTTCAATTTTCACGCTTATGATTACGATATGCTGTTTGACCTTTTTTTTTTTTTTCATTTCATTCATTGAATAATAATCTAAGGTGTAACATCTTTATATTATTATTATTATTTTCTAATATCGTTTTGATCGTTATAAAACTTAGCAATATCCTGCTGCATTCGTATATATTCGTAGAATTTAAAAAAAAAAAAACTAAATTTTGTGGTTAACTATATAGCTATTTAATATTTTCTAAAATATTATGAACACACAGGATATTCAATTGGTTATGTATATACTATGTTTAACTAGTTGTATTATTATTAAAAACTATACTTTTATTAACATTATTGTACGGAACATATTGTATGTACAATACGTATTTTTAAGTCACTGCAGAAAAACGTGATATGAGTAATGACAAAAGTATGAATTAAAAATAATATATATTCTATGTATGTATATAAAATTATAAAACATCCTGTTTTTAGTTATATATTATTATTATTCTATCTTGTTTGATTCCAGGATAATAGATTATAATACATTTTATTATATATTGTGCATTGATATCACTGAATATATCTACTATAACTGCATCTGTATTAAAATTATATAGTATGTGTACAGAAAATATTTAATTTATGTATTATCTGTATTGTATGTTTTATTATATGATGTGACATTGTTTTATTATTATAAATATTTTGTGTTTGTTCAGCAGTTAGTAGCAGCAGTTTAATATAAGATGAAATAAATTGAAAAAAAATCCTAATATTATTTAGAGATTCTTTGAATATAGATAACATGAACTTTATGATATTTTTGAAAATGAAACCAAAAAAAATTATATATTCTATTTATATAATATATTCACTTACTAGCTTATATCTATCATTCTAATATCCGTTTAATCTAAAAAAAAAAAAAAAAAGTTGCCCCGGAGTTTTTTTTAATTAATTAATATGCACTGTTTTATTTTATGTTTAGGTAAACGTTTTCGTGTATACGAATATTATTTAAAGGATTAGAAGTTGTACGAATATTAAATACAATTGTATTATAATATTAAAATATAGGTAAGGTATCTATTCTATGTAAGTACAAAACATAATTTTGGCGCAGTAAGCGTTTTTCTTTGAAGTTTATTCAAAACAAACATGATGTTAAATTTTGGGACTGCTTGTGTAAAAAATTTTTATTTATTTTAATTTTTAAAAAAATATTCAAATAAATTTTAAAAGAGTGTTGCGTTGCGATGTTCATTCAGCAACATATTAAAAATAATATATGTACATCAAAGAACGCCAGATGAATGTCCATGCATTTTAAATTATTCATTTATTAAAATTTTCTTATGTAATATATAACGTGATATAAATTACTAATGTGATTTATAAAAAAATAAAAAAAAAAAAATATTTTTTTCAATATATACTTTTATTCAAGTAGTACTAACCCCCTAAAATGTAGAAAATAAAAAATTGAAGGTAGATCTTGGGAGTTTATTACTGTTTTAATATAAAAGGAAATTGCTGGTATAAGAAACAGTTCTTTTAATGTTTGAAAACTTTTAAGCTTAAAATATTGAAAATTTTCATTAACCAAAAATTGATGGTAGATCTTTTGCATTTAAAAGTGTTTTAGTATAAAAGTAAATTGCTAAAATGGGAGACAGTTCCTCTTTCAGCTAATCTTAATCCAATGAGGATCGAACTCAGATCTATTTACACCCGAAGCCACTTCGCTAACCACTGAACCATACAATTCTTACAAATTTATGGTTAGATCTCTAATATAAATGTATCACTAACTGACAGAATGAAAAATAAAGCCATAGACACAGGCAAGTTCATTTAAAACTATATAAATAGTATAGATATTTTTATATATAGTAAATTTATATATTTTTAAAAAAGAGTAGCCTTTTTTTAATAAAAATTATAGATGGGTATATGCATTTTTTAATAAAGAAACTATTTTGTTTATACTTGATAACAATAATACACCAGGTAGATTAATTTTGATATTAACCCATGTGGTGTACATATACGCGTGAGATTTGCTTGGTAAAATTTTATTCTCTTGGTTTCTATTTATATGAGTTTTACCACGAACAAATTATAATATGAAAAAAAAAACTAGGCTGGAGTAACCTAATGTTTCAATCAAGACTGTGGATTTGAAGTTGAATTTGGCTTCGTTATTGTTAGTTTGAAATTGGAGTCGGAGTCGTATATAAAATGATCATTTTATAAGCCAATTTTATAAATCGTTTTTATTCGTTAAAAAAAAAAAAAAATTATTAACCTAAAATAGAATTATTTACCCAAATCTTTAAAAAATATTTGGTTACAAATTTCTTAGGTACATTTTCCTATTTTGTTATTTTTTTAAAACTTACCTTTATACTTAATCAAAAATCACAATTTTAATTGATTGAAACAATATTCTATTAATAAATAATAAAATATAAAAATTATATTATCGTATTAATTCACAGTATATTAATTTGTAATTGTTTTTTGTTATTTGTTAAAGTTTTGTGTTGAAGGATGAATTAATAATTTGTACTTATAAGAAATATTTAAAAAAATTTCTATTTATTTTATTTTATATTGGTAATTAAAGCATATACATAATTTAATTATTTGAATTATATACTATTTTGTATAGGAAGTTGGGGTTTAAGTTATAAGTGGGTACACAGTTTTATAAAACTGATGTAATTATGTAAAACTTGTTTTATTAATTAGTCGGATTCGGGATCAGAGTCGGTTTTATAGGTGAAAAAAAGTGAGAGACAAAGTTGGTGCAAGAGTTGGCAGATTTCATTTCCGACTCCGCAGCCCTGGTTTCCATAAATAGCAATGTGAACTTTAAGTATATTAACTTGATTAGATGACATATTTTTTCTGAGGCGAAATTGCAGTCAGAGTCGGTAGATTTGATTCCAAACTCCCCAGCCCTGATTTCCATAAATATAAATGAGAACGTTTGAGTAAATTAATTTGATTAGGTGACGAAATCGATAAATTTCTATTCAAAGTAAATTCATGTGATTCTTTCTATACTATGTTTAAAAAATAATACAAAGGTTAATAGTTATATTATTTCAAATTCACATTTTAACGTGTTAAAAATTTCATTAATAATGTTTATGTTTTTTAAATTTACTATCTAAAATGAGTGAGTGCACACTATTTTATTAAATTTATTCGGTTTATAAACCGCAATTTTAAATTATGTACCTATACAATTATGTTGCATTTATAATCTTTGGTTGTTTTCTTGTTCACGTCATATTTTATGTTTTATTTTTATCCAACGATTATTTTGTATTTAACAATTATTTTGTATCTAACGCTCACGATAAAGTGGTAAATTAAAATTACATCAAGGTATAGTTAAAAAATATCGTGATTAATTTATAATGTAACATAATGTAGTTCTGTATAAAAATACCGCCGGTGCTTTTCATTTTAGGTCTATTTTGTGTAATATGGTAATGAATATATCCGTTATTAAGCTCAAAATATATTTTTCATGTACACGAAAACAATGTCATCAATTTTTTGCTGTTTACTGAATTAATCAAATCTTTTAATTTATTTGTTAAAATTTCTAATGGGGTTTATAATTTAATAACTCATTATTTATAGAGTATTTTGTCTTAATAGTGTATTGTTCTATAAGCAGGGGTAAAAAAGTTGTACTTTTAACCACAGTACTAGTAATAACTCAACCAGTTTCTATGTAATTACATTAGATTCAAAAAGTAGTTACTGTGAATAAAAGTGCTTCTAATACTAATGAAACAATTTTTTAGTCTAAAATATTTAAAGTTTGTTTGTATTGAAATCGTTGTCCTTAAATTAAGTTTTTAAAGGATATTGTGGTTTGTCAAGGCTACGCTAAGAGATATCTGGTGCAGCTACCATTTAATTTAAAGCTTTTACCGTTATAATTTTCAATTTTTAACTATTAAGCTTCTAATAGCTTTATCTTAAATATAAACTCCTTTTATATTTAGGGTGAGCGTTTTAAAGTTGAACCCTTTATTTCAAAGTCAATGTCCGTTTTTTTAAACTGAATTTACCGTTATGTCTTTTAGTTTCACCTCCAAAAAGTGCTAAAGATGAAAATTTTTTTAGAAAAGTGTAGGTTATAAATAACTTGTATTTCGTATTTACTCCTTTTTATACCCGTGCATACATATATGAACATCGGGTATATTAAAATTACTCCTCCGTTTGTAACGCATCGAAATATAAGAGCTAGATATAGTGTCAAGGGTACGTATCGAATCAGCATCGAAAAGTGAATCGATCTAGCTATGTGTGTCCGTCCGTCCGTCCGTCCGTCCGTCAGCACGATAACTCAAAAACTATAAGAGCTAGAGTTCTGAAACTTTCACAAAGTAATTTTTAGACAATTTGTAGGTTCCCTATTGTTTTTGGTTAAAATCGGAGAAAGGCTTCGGGTAGCTGCCATACAAATTTTTCGATATTTTATGAGTATTTTTTTAAAATTAATAACGAAAAATAGAAACCAAATATAAAAACAAACAAATTGTTGTTTAATTATTAATCGATTCATGGTGTAGTGGTTAGGACATGTTACTTGTAGCAAAAATGCTTCGGTACGAATTCAGGCTACGGAAATTTTTTTTTTTTTTTTAAATTCATTTTTTTTATCTATTTTTTTTTTTAATAAAATATATGTATTTATTTTATGTTTGAAAAAATTTTATTTTATAGAAAATTAGACAGAAGATTCATTTGTATTAAAAATTATTAATTTTTTTTAATATTTCTATAAAAAAATTCAAAACTGTTATTTAAAACAAACAATTGATACTATAGCAACTACGATTATTTAAAACTGTTATTTAAAACAAACAATTGATACCATAGTAACTAGAATTATTTAAAAAAAAAAAAAAATGAGATAAATAAAAACTCGTTTTGTAAACAAATTATTAATTGTTCTATGGTATAGTGTGTAGGACATGGGACTGGTAGTCAAAACGTTTCGGTTCGATTCCTGGCTGGAGCAAAATTTTTTTTTTTTTAAATTCATCTTAAAATTCTCATTTATAAATTATTTATTTTTTTTTAAACATTTTTAAAAAAATTCAAAACAGTTATTCAGAACAAACAATTGATACCATCGCAACTATAATAATTTAAAAAAAAAATTGAGATGAACATAAGTTCGATGGCTTAGTGGTTAAGACGTCGACATTTTAATTGGAAAGTGTGGGTTCGAATCTCGTTGAGAGCATATTTTTTTTTTAAATTCATCTTATTTTTTTAATTCATTTTTTTTTTATTAATTTTTTTTCAATTAAATATAAAAAAACAAATATTTTGAATTTTCTGTCAAACAGTTCAATTGCAATATAAGAATTTCTTATATATTTAATACACGCACGGGTATCTAAAAGTTGACAAGGGCAACTATAATCTTCCTCGTTTTTTAAATGCTTTTATATAACTTATAATTGCACAATAAATTATTTTCATCGTTAGATTTTGTATTTTTTGTTCTCCTCTTTTTTCTCCTTCTTTTCCGCTTTATTGTTTTTCTTGTTTTTTTTTTTAATAAAAATGTAAATTTTGATGGTGTTTTTTTTCGTTTTTAGTAATAAATTTTCAACAAACAATTTTCTTTCCTTTTTAAACTTAATAGTGTTTTGTTTTGACTTTTTTTTTAAGTAAACTGAAAATGGTGGAAAAAATAAAAAAAATATTGTGTTTTTTGTTTTTTTTTTTTTTTTTTAAAAGGTATGTGTATTATGGACTTATAATAAAAATGCATTTAAGCGGATTTAAAGCGTTAACTATAAAGAATAAATTTTACTTTGGCTTCTATTATATAATTTATTGTATAGTGAAATATGAATATTTAGGTATAACGGTTATACATATATATAATATTATATATAAATGTATATATAATATTATATATAATATATCATACTTATATATGTTAGACATTAAAATTAAGTTAAAAGCAGAAAGGAGAAAGAAATTGAAATGTTTTAGTCTATAAGTTTCAGCATCCACATTCGAAAGTAAAATAAAATTCCAAAAAAAATTACAAGGTATAATAAAATTTTAGGGTTTTTAAATAGGTAAAATTTTAAAAGGATCTTAAAATCCTCTTTTTATAAACACATTACGTTCAGGTTTGGATGGTGATATTAGGCTTTAATATATTTAAAATGATAGTATTCCAGCTTTAATTTTTTGCAACATAACTTTAGGAAGTGTGTTAACATTTGTGAAGTGACTAAAATCAGTATATTTTAAATATCATATCTCCTATAACCTGTATTTTATAGCCCTACTGAACAACTGCAATTCTTCTCTAAATAATTTTATATTCAATCTTAATTAAAAATTTTAAGTTTTTATATTTAGGAACTCAGAAGATAGGAAATTTCTTAAATCTTACAAAATTTTTAAGTCACATAACAGTAAATTTCATTGTCAAATTACTTTTATAAGTCGTAAATTACGATACATTGATATTTTCAGTTTAATGAAATATTCAATAGAGTTTGGGTTATTTAATATTCTGTTATACGAGTATAATAGACAATAATTCTTGAGTATTTATACCCGTGCATACATATATGATATCGGGTATATTAAAATTACTCCTCCGTTTGTAACGCATCGATTTAGACGAGCTAGATATAGTGTCAAGGGTACGTATCGGCTCAGAATCGAAAAAATAGTCGATCAATAGCTATGTGTGTCTGTCCGTCCGTCCGTTCGTCTGTTCATCCGTCCGTCCGTGTGTCAGCACGATAACTCAAAAACTAAAAGGGCTAGAGTTTTGCAATTCACACAAAGTCATTTTTAGACAATTTCTAGGTTCCCTATTGTTTTTGGTTAAAATCAAGGCTTCAGGGAGCTGCCATACAACTTTTTTGCATCAGTATGAATTTCTTCAAAACTAATTATGCTACGAGGATGAAAATTACACAAATTTAGTTTTATAATGACTCCGGCACTTATATGAATTTTCAAAATGTTAAGCCCCATTTTCGGGGGGCTGCCATACAACTTCTTTGCACCAATATGAATTTCTTCAAAACTAATTATACTACGAGGATGAAAATTACACCCGGTTAGTTATATAATGAATCAAGTACTTATATGAAGTTTCAAAATGTTAGGGCCCCATTTTTGGGGGGCTGCCATACAACTTATTTGCACTAATATAAATTTCTTCAAAACTAATAATACTACGAGGATGAAAATTACACACGGTTAGTTATATAATGAATCGAGCACTTATATGAAGTTTTAAAATTTTACGGCCCCAATTTCGGGGGCTGCCATACAACTTCTTTGCACCAATATGAATTTCTTCAAAACTGCTTGACAGTAAAACGGAGAGTGGTTTTATTAAGAAATTCAAAATATTTTTTTTTTTTTAAATATAATAAAAACGTTATGTAAACAGTTAAAGTAAGAATATAAGAAAAAAAATAAAAAATTTATATTTTATTTTAAAATAACACAAATATTTTTCTCACCCTAAAAGGAAGGAATAATGCAAAGGAAATTACTATATATGTATAACATTCTGTAAATACCATATATGAAAAATATATATTATAACTATTCCTCTAAATAGGAATAAAATTTTTAGTAGACTTGCTAAAATAAAATTGATGTTTTCTAAGAACATGATATGAGTCGTTATTACAGAGTCAAAATCGATTAGCTCTTTTTTAGTCAATGTAAAAATTGTAATATAACGATAACTTCAAGGTTATTTATACATTTTTAAATGTATATCTATGTCATTATTTTAAATCGCATCTGAATTTATAGATTAAATAATATTTTTGTGAAGGTATTTTATTGCTTTTCTCTAATTTTTATTTTACGAAATTTGAGGATTTAATCTTAAACTGGGGGACCAATAGCTTATATCATATTTTCCCTAAGCCTGCATTAGTACCTAATATTATAATTAAAATAAATTTTATGATCAGAAGTTATTTAAATACAATTCGACATATAAATTTATTATAAAATATTTCTGATTTTAAATAATCTTATACAAGGGCCTAGGTGTTGTAGTGGGTAAGCATTTGGCTTACTAACCGATGATTGAGCTAATTAAATTAGTTAGTATATAAATAATAATTAAATAAATAATCCAATACAATTATCGTATACAAATCAAACATAGGTATATCATTTTAGCTTTTGAAAAGCTCCGTCAATTATAAAAATTAAAGGTTGGAGGTTGGAAATCCTTATCCAGGGTTTTAACCAATCATTGGAGGTACTCTAGTTTGAATTCTGTAAGAAATTTAAGTAATCGTAATTCAAGTACAAAAAAAGTAATTCTTATCGCATAAGAATAAGTGTATTTTTATTTATGAAATGAAGTTATAAACGAGAATTTTAATTTAAAAATATAACTCACAGATGCAAAAATACGGTATAACAAAAAAAATATAAAATTATTGAAATATAAGAAATAGAAGTACATCATATGTATTCATTCGTTACTTTGCGAGTACCTACGGTATTTAAAGTCGTATGTGAGCTTATAATTACAAAAGCCGTTAAATATAAATTGTTTGAGCTGTCTTTTCAAGTCTTTTAGTTTAAAAATACATATGCAGTTAAATATAAATTGTCTGATTAAACTATATTTGCAACAGTAAATAAAATTATAACTATTATATTATAAAAGTTATAATTTATAAACTTTCATTAAAAAATATTTTAATTTCTTTAAAAACTCATTTCATTTTTTTAGTTAAAATGTTAAATCTTCTGTTGAATATAACTTATACTGTTGTTTAATTTAAATTATTTAAAAAATTATAAAATAAATTTTAAAAAATACTTAAAGTGAAAATGCATAAAATAATATGTACTTCTTAGTTCAAAATCATGTAACTTATATAATGAATATTTTTATTTAGGTTGAGTAGCATATTAGTAGCATATATATATTGTTATTATCTACAGATAGATTTTTATTTTTATAATATAATCTTAAATATATATAAGTAGGTAGGTATAGCTCACTTAATTCATATTCGCGAAAATTTTTCTAAAGCATTATATTAATCTATTATGTGGTTACAATATATGTAGGTTTGTACTACGATGCATTTACTACTATGTTACTATACTTAAACCAACATTAAAAACACTGGAACAAAAGAATTAAAAATATAAAATATAGAACTTAAACCGTTAAAAGTTAAAAATAGAGCAAATTGCTGTTTTTTTTTTTGTATACCAACCTTAATTTGAACAATGTTTGGTTTTTTTTTTTTTTTTATAATATCATATTGTTTAGGATTATAAAATGCTACAGGGATTATGACTTTATTCTACAAGTTTTTTATACTCGTAGAAAAATATGTTCAAAGGATATACAAAAATTGCCATTACGCTTGTGATGCATTAAAGGAGGAGGATATAGATTTAAGGGTATGCGCCCGCACGATTGTTTAAAACTAAAGAAGTTAGAATTCTGAAGTTGTTTAATTTATTTTTGTGCAAGAGCCCTCATCGATTACTCCAGGAGTACGAGGACCTACCATACAATTTCTTTTTTAATATTAGAATAACTATGCGATAAATGGCTTGTCTGAAATTTTGCCAAAAGTAGTTTAGTTTTGTGGCCACAACTGCAAAATTGGATTCGGTTAGCTGCCATACAACTTCTTTTTTAATAAGAATTAAAAAAAACTTTATATCATGACACAGTATTTATAGAGTGATGGCATTTCAGTAGAGAGCACTGGGTTCGAATTGTAGTTAAAGTAAAAAAAAAATCTGAGGTTCGAATAACTCTCATACAACTTTAATACATAGAATCTATTAAATTGTGTATTTGAAATTTCGCTAAAACTAATTAATCGGATTGATATAATGTACATATTACATTAATGCGGGTATCCTAGAGTTGACATAATCTACTTTACACTTTACGTAGTATTATTTATAAATCCAAATAATTGCATACATAAATCCAAATAATATAATAAATGTATATAAATATAGGATTAAATAATAAATTTTTTATTAAAAGTTTATGTTGAGTATTAAATTTACTAAAAAGTTATTCTTAAAAATTCTGGGCCTGTGTACACTGTACACTATTCGTATGCATGTTGTACATAAAATAAGTTGGTATAACGCTTAACATTATGTCATGTAAAATGTGAAACTATAAACACTTAAAAATGGTGTAAAGATTAAAGTTTTTTTTTTAACATATAGAATTAACTTTAAGGTACAGTTAATTTATTTTAATGATTAACAGTATATTGTACATTTATGTTAAGTACAGAATTAAGTGACTAAATTATTTTATAAAAATCCTACTTTGAAAATTAATATCTATAAAACATAATACTAAGTTGCAGGAAATTTAAAATTAATGTTTAACATGGATTAATTAAATAAACTTTATTTAGAAAGTTTTAATATTTGGAATTAGATTAGTTACTTTTTGTTCAAATGAGTAACTTCCTGTTATTATTTTAAAACATATATATAATAAAAAAAATATAATATTTAATATACATACATTTATTTAATCTAAGTGTTATGGGTGTGATATTTAAAACAGAAGTATGATTATGCATAGTTAATTCATTAGAAGTTTTTTTTTTATTTTAATGCAGTATGTAATTTAAATAAATAATATACACGATAGCTTTATTTAGTTGTAAAAAAACCAATGTATCTGTGATATACTCGTATATATAAATTAATATTAAAAAGTTTAAGTATACGGAAACTTTATATCATGACACAGTATTTATAGAGTGATAGCATTTCAGTAGAGAGCACTGGGTTCGAATTTTAGTTAAAGTAAAAAAAAAACTTTTATCTGGCTCGAATCAGCTGCTAATATTCGTTATTGGGTTCAAACGAATGGCATAACCATTTTTAATATTAAGGACCCAACAGCTCCTTACATTTACCATTAAGAACCCAATAGCTGCTAATATTCGCCATATAAAAAATACATTAATATAACAATATATAAACAAATACATACAAATATAAACCAATAATTAATTTAATAATACAACTCACAGATATAAATGAGATATCTTATAATCCAATATAAAATGATTACACTATATAACAGATAGAATTGTATCTTTTGGAAATCTAAAACGTTTCTACATGTTATAAGGCTTAGTATTATATCATGTTTAAATTTTATGTGGAATTCATTAAGATCAATTCTAATAATAAGGAATTACATTAAGTTCCTGTGGTATATACTAGCTTATTAGTTTAACAATTGAACGTGTTAGAACTTAAGTAAAAAAGCTACTTAACAAATTGCTTATTTTATAAACTATTTCTTTTTTATTGATCTTAGCCTAGGCTAAACATTTTATTATTAATCTAGAAATCTTAAATGCTTTCGAAATTTTTATATATGAGAATTTTCGTAGAGATAAAGAAATCTCATAATTCTAGTGTTTTCAGAAAATACAGAGTATAATCTGAATTTTGATGAGAGCCAACATCGTCCTTCTCTATAAAGTAGGTACCTATAAAAAACAAAATAATAGTTATTTCTTTAGAATAAAAATAATTACAAACAAAATTATTAAGAAAAATATTTTGGAAAAATTAAAATACCTAGAACTTTGCTCCAAAAATTTAAATAATTTATTTGAAATTATTTCAAATAATAAAAAAAAAAAATATAAAAAATATTAAGATAATAATAATTTTCTTTTTATAAAAGTGTTAAAAGTAGCTGTTAACATAAATTTAAACTCATTTTTTTCATCCTTTTTCAATAAATTCAAAGGTGTTACAAGGTACTCCAAATTTCTACTTTAAAAAGAAAATGGTACTTTATTTTTATAATTAATAAAGTAAGAGAGAAAAAAAGTTTTTCATTATAAAATGAACTATTCTGTTTTTTACATTTAAAAGTAATCAAGACAATCATTTATTTTATAAACATTAAAGAAATTAATTATTAAATACAGTGAATGGAAAATTTTTAAAGACAAATATATTATTTAAAAAATTTTAGTTGAAAATTAATAAGAATTAAAAATGGGACCATAATCATTACAGGTTTGGTATACAGAATATAGATTTTGTTCGATTGATTAAACAGAACTGCGATTACTTATTTTCTTCACTTAATTTAAATACTATTTGAAGGACTGAAAACCTAGATTATAGTCAAATTTTCCACAATATTACAAACAATCGCGCGGTTGAGCTTTTGGAAAGTTTTTCCCTTTAATATTGTGTAATAACAATAATTAATAGAATTTTTTAAAGTTATAATGAAGTTATTTGAAGCTTAAAATTTCAATACTTACTTTATACATATCATTTCAAAAAACCCATTTAAGTTACAAAACTCAAATAGTTGTTATAAATTTTCCCATTACTGTAGTTTATATTTAATAAAACTCAAAAAAAAAATTTTCTTATTAAAAGAAAAAAGAAAATAGACAAAATGAAGAAAATTACCTATTCTTTTGTTTAAAAAAAAACTTTTTTATAAAATGTTGAAAGCTAAATTTTCATGTGAAATCATTAATTTTATTAAATATACGCTTTTTATAAAAGATTTTCTTAACACAATAAAACAAAAAAAAAAAAAAAACAAAGAAAAAGAAAATACAATTTATTACATAATATTTCTAATTATATTTCCTTTTTTTATATAATTTGTTTTTCTTTTTTGAAATAAAATAAAAAAAATCTTCCTTTACCTAGTTGATAATATGTAAATATATTTTTAAATATATGTACATACCTATACTAATACATATATTAATCTATTTGTAGTACAAGTACAAGTACATAATACGTACATAATATATTTTAATTCCGTGATTTACCCCCAAAGTCTTAAAAAAAATATATATATATTCTATAAATTTATAAATATATACTATAATACAAAGTTAAAATGTTGTATTTTCATTCATCACCTTAAAACAAAAACCAAAAAAAAATAAGCGAAAAAAAACAAAACAATAAAAGAAAAATTAAATCCTGGTAACAAAAATTTTCTTTTCTTATTTTTTTTATTTTAATATTAATTTTATATTTTTGTCTTTTTGTTTTTTTTTTATTTTTGGTTCAATTCAAATATACAAATACCACCTAAAGAAACAAAATATCTATAAGATATATACGCCTATAAATATGTACATATCCTTTTTTTTATGCCGGAAAAATTTTTATTCGTTTTTTCTTTAAAAAGGAATTTTTTTTTATTTAATTTTTTTTTTGTTTTTTTTTTATTTGTTTTTGTGTTTTTTTTGTTTTTGTAATCATAATTTAACCTTCACCTAGTTACGAACTGTTAAATTAAATTCCAAGGAATATCTTTCGTTGTTAAATCCTTGAAATCCCTGAAGCTCATTAGAAAACGAAATACAAAAACAAAAACAATACATAAGATAAAAGAAAAACAAAAGAAAAATTAAATAAAAACTCATTAGTATTTTATGTTGTGTGTATATATACATACACCTTGTTCATGTCAAATATTTAATATACAGAGTGTACAGCATAAGTACCATATCCGTTTTAGAACAGGAGGGGAAGTAAAATCCAAGGAAAAAATATTGTGGATGGTGCAGGGGCGGGTGGTTTATTTTGCGACGTCTTGGATATATTGGGCTTTAAAAAATTGTTTTCACATTTCATTAACGGCTGGGTGGCACAGTGGTTAGAGTGCCGACTTTCATGCGAGAGGCCCCGGGTTCGAATTCCAGTAAAAGTGAAAAAACTTTTATCTGGTTTTCAACTCGACTCAGCTACCATTCGCCTTTGGGTTCAAATTAATGGCTTAATTAATAATTAATAATTATATAGCTTTAATAATAAATAAATAAATATAACAATATAAACAAATACAAAATGTAAACAAATATTTCAATTAAATAATATAACTCACTAATATAGAATACCATATAACTCAAGTACAAAATTATTACAATATAAACAAAAAATAGAACTGTGATTATTGAAAATCTAAGACATTTATACATGTTATAAGGCGTAGTACTATCTCATGTTTAAATTGTATGTGGAATTCATTTGATCAGTTCTAATATATGAATATATCTCCCCTGTTCCGACATGCACATATATATAGTCAGGCTGTTTAGCCTATCACAGTGAACAGTTAGCACGTAGAGGTGCCGAAAAAAAAAAAAAAAAAAAAAAAAATAAGAAAATCTAACAGTAACTTTTGAACAGATTTGTTTTAAAGAAGAACGTACAACTTTATTTTATTTTTTTAGGGAAACGAATTTAAAAGAGGTCGTTCTCTCGAAAATAACAAAAGAAAATCTAAAATTGGTTTTTTTTATTTTTTTTTTATTTATTTATATAGATTCTAATTCTACATTTGGTTCTGCGTATAAAAAATCGTAATTCAAGTGTTTCCGAGTAGTAGAAGTGGTTCAAAACAGTAAATAAAGTTAGACTCAATATTACATTGAGTATAATTATTCAAATATAAAATTTTATTCAAAATTTTTCTAATTAGAATTCGTCGGAGTCAAATTCACTTGCTTAAAAACTCAAATTTAAATTCACTTGCAAATTAAAAACGAATTATTTGAAATGTTTAAGTTGAAAAATCACTTATTTATAGTTTTTTCGATTTCCTGAACAACTCACTTTTTTTACTTTCGGTACACGTTTCTGGAACTAACTATAAGAAATATCAACATATTTTATTTTCTTTGCTTGTTTCAATAGCTATATTTGAAGTTGTGGATTTTTCTATATGTTGAGGGGCTGATTTTTTAATAAGAGCAATTACAACATGTGTATAAGATTTCAATGAAATTGATTTACCAGTTTCTGAGGAAATGGTTTCGAAAAAACGCGTTTTTTGTATGGAAAATGTACGAACAAGCTTCCCGCCTTTAATTTTTCAAACTCTAATTTCATTTGAAACACCCAGTATTTGTGATAAGTTTCCCAGCTTATTTGAAAATAACATTTTAAAATCTATAGGTATCTAGGTACTTAATAATTTTTTCTCAATATTTCACCATTTTCTAGATACAACGAATTAAAAAGTTTATTATGCAAAATTCAAAAGTCGATACAATTTTTTAAAGCCCATTATCTCAAAAAATGGTACACAATAGACCACACTCTTCCATTCCATTATTTTGTGAATTTTACTTCCCTTCTCTACTCTAGAACAAATATAGTGCTTATTTGGGACACACTGTATACATATCTATAAAAATTTGTATCTGTATATCAAATTAACAAAATATAAATGATACACCATTACAGCAAGGAAAAATGTCTCTTCTTACCAAATTATATTATTCCATTTTTTTTTTTTTTGTTTTTTTTACAGTGAAAAATTTTCTTTTGTACAATTTAAAATAGCAAAAAAAAAAACACAAACAAACTCATTTGTTTTGTATTATTATTTTTCAGTTCATTTTACGTGAAAAGAGCAAAAACAAAAAAAAAAAAATATAAAATAATAATAAAAAGAAAATTTTTGTACACTGTTAAAATTAAAAACAATAGTGACAGTCAACCTTGAAGCAACAAAAGTAAAACTGAAAAAATAAATTGTAGAAATTCCATTGGATTTAAAAATAAACAAATAGCAAAGGAAAATATTTTTTTAACCCCCATACTACTGAAATTCAATGTGTGCTCATTTTACTAAATAACACTTCAACGAACATTAATAAAAAATCCAAACGAGTTTAAACTAAGAAATGCATAATATACCTATAGGTATTATATTGTTCTATTCAATTTACTACATCATGTATGAAAATTTATATCTACTTTTACTCATACTACAGGTAATGGTTTTTAACTGAAATTCAATACACTAAAAGAATCACCACATAACCACAACCACAAAAACCCCATCATTCCATTTATTGAAATTATTATTATACAGTACTTAGTTAAATACCATACATATACAATGTTATTGAAATTATTTTGTTTTTCCCCAAGGCAAAAATTTTTAACTTGACGCTTATACAGTGATTAGCAGACGATATTAAATTGTCATTAGACAAAATATCAAGGACTATGTTATTTTTTATTTTATTTTTATTAGTTTTTTTTTTGTGATATGATAAAATTCTAAATTGAAAATTTAAAATTGTAAAATTTGCAGAAAATAATAATATAAAATTATTTTAATTTCATTTATATTTGTTTGAAACATATACATACATATTGGCATCGTATTCAAAAACAGATTGAAAGCAATGAAGTGTAGATTATACTAGTATAATAGTAGGCAAGAAAGTAGGTACATACAATTAAGGAGTTTTTATAAAGCCGCACATTTTAAAAATTATCGTAAGTCGTTTTTAATCGGTTATTGCCTCCGTAGCTAGGTGATTAGAGTATCGATTACATACTTAAGGGTTAATGTTTTTTAATTTAAGTTTATAACCCACAGATATAAAATCAAAAATCTAACTATATTTCTTAAGTTTAACTAAAATATAAATTAATATGTAATGTAATATTGTTTTGTTTTTATTACTTTTGTAATATTGTTTTGTACTGAAAATGGAGTTCCGACCCAATAGAAAACTTTTCGAAGGCAAAGGCAAGGTACAACGAAATATGCATTAATAAATAGACATTAATCTATATTTTATGTCCCATGACTTTTATTAAAGTTCTCTCCGCTTTATATTTATAAAATCTAAAACCTTTGCTCTACTTATTTTATTTTTTTATTTAATTATACTTCAGATAATGTTACAAAATTACGGAATTTTCTAGATTATTCTAGGGTGTTTCTTAATTAAGTGCACTGCTATATTCCACTGCATACATACTTATGAGTAGATAAAAAAAACCTTAAAAATAAAAAAAAAACAATAAAATAATGTGATTTTTTCAAAAAAACAATTTCTATAATTTCAACATTTCTTAAATTTAAAAGCTCGCTTTTTAAGTTTTGAAAGTCTAAAAGATAGAAAAAGATAAAAGATTACAAGAGGACATCTGAAGCTTTCGAATACATTTTACAAAAATTTTTTAAGTATTCTAGGAACAGAGTTAAGAGTAAAATTATGAAAACTAAAAAAAATATTTAAATTTCATTTAAGGCCCCATATCATGGAAACTAGGAGAGGCCCAGCTTAGTTCCCATACAAAAAATGTACCTACTCATAAATATCTATGAAGTGGTATATAGTAGTGTACTTAATTAGGAAACACCCTGTATATAAGAAGTTAAATAAATTTATAAAAATAAAGAAGTTTCAATAAAATATTTTGACTAAAAACTATTGAAGTTGTCATACTATTCCTTATATTTGCTGGTAATGCATTATACAATTTAATATAAGATGGTTTAAATCTCGTTCAGTTCAAAAAACAAAATAATTAATTAGATGTTCCGTATTTAAAGTTTCGAATTAACTTAAAAAAATATTTTTTAATTTAAAAATTATTTAATTGATTGACAGTAGTCATTACTGATTGAACTGATTGATAGAAATGTTCAAATGATTACTTGGATATATGATTGTATATGTGAATTCATTCGTTACTTTTAATTTGTGAAAAATATGTTTAATGAAGTATGACAACGTACAATCGAGACAAATTGTTATCTTAACCGCAACTAACTGTTGTACACTTAAGAATATTGATCACAAAATAAATATCATGCAATTAATACATAATATGAATATATGGTGAGGTGCAATAATGCCCGACTTAATAACACCCTAGGGCATTATTGCACATTCTAAAGTGCAAGAAGACCCCGAAACAAATGTGAAATAAAATCTATTTCTTTTTAAAATCTAAATTGTCAATTAATAATCTCGTAGGGACAGGGTGTTATTGCACTTTCAAATTTTTATTATTGATTGTAACTCCTTTATTTGAAAATTATTATGTAAATTTAAAAATTAAGATTATTTTATTATATTATGATGTCAATTAATGTCAAAGGAATTAAAGTTAATAGATTTCAATTCCTAAAATATGGGAAATAAAGTCAATTTACTTTAATACCATTTTAAAATGGTAACTAAGCCAATTGACTTTAATTCCTTTCTGTATTTGACTTTATTACGTATATGCATACATATAAATATTCTGGAATAAGGGGAATAGCCTTTGAATCCAAATCTAAAAACTCTTTTTTTTTTTAAGAATCCCGCATATATACATATATAAATATTCTGTAAAAGGGGAATACCCTGATTTTGAATCGAAGTATTAAATCTCTCCTAATCTTTACCCCTCTTCTATAATGTCGGGAGTTAGCTCTAATAATACAAATGATTAGTTTTATAAATGATTAGTTGACACGCCATGCGAACTTTTGAAAGTGCAAAAAAGCCTGAGGGTTTTAGTTTATTTTAAAAATGCAATAACACACGAGGGACTTTATTGTACTTTAAAAATTTCCTAGTATAATGCCGTAGGGCGTTATTTCACTTCATTTTTGTATTTATCTGTAATTATAATAATTCCAGAGATTTTCTTGTTAATTTAAAATGAAAATAATTATTTTTCTCATATTGATTACATATTTCTATTAATTGAAAATGTCGTAATTTTCATTGTTTTTTTATTGATAAAAAAAAGAATGTAAAATTAATTAAAATGCAATAATAATTGTGTAAATATTAATTTTAAAATATACACATGTTTTTGAGTACATATACACATGTATAAATAAATTATATAATATAGATAAATGTATGTTTTTGTGTAGGGCAAAATGACAAATTCACATTTTCAAATTATTTATGGTAATTTTTGTAAGATAGAAATTAAATTGTTACAAAATTTAATTATATATATATACATACATAATATAAAAGTCTAAAATATTATGTACTATATATCCTATATATAATGTGTGTATTTATTGGTAAATAATATTATTTTGGTTCGTTTAAAATTTTTGAAAATAAAATAGTATCAATTTAAATTAGGTTGTACTTTAAAACAATTTATAATTTATAATGACTTTTAATTAAAATTTGAAAGGGAGTGTTCAGTGTTTTGTTTGTTATAATATTCAAGCCCAAGGGTATACAAATATAATTAATCAAGTTTTTTGGTAGATTTAGATTTTGTAAATATTTTAGAAATTTATAACACAAATTAGCAAATTTAAATATTTTCAAGAATTACAATATTAAGAAATTATGTAATTATTGTAAAACGTTAAGATTTAGAGATAATATTATAATTTTAGATGCAATAACTTAACTGTGACTTACTAAAATTCAACATACTATCAGAATAATCTTAAGGAATTTTATTTTCCTTTATATCATTAGATACTTGCAGTGCTTTAGTAAAAAGATTTTCATACAAAAAAAAGAACTTATTATATGATTATAACCTCTTCTAAATTGATTAAAACTTATGAGGAATTATGAGGCGCTCATAGCTTCCTTATAAAAACTATAATGGGGAATTTTCAAGTTCGATGCACGATTTTTTAACACAAGATTTCAATTATACAAAATATTTTAGTTGCAGTATAATTTTATGTCGCCATATAGGAATATACAGGGTGATACATTAGGGAGTGCTTTGACATAAACCAATATTACCCAGTTATAAAGAATAATGTAGAGGTAAACTTTCGTATGGAGTCAAGATTATAGGCGAAATAGTTTTGAAGATAAGTTTCAAAATTGAATGTAAGTTATACAAGAGAAAAAAAGGCTCCATTCTTTTCCAATAAAAATATTAAAAAAAAAAACCAATTTTTTTCCGAACTGTTGCACATTTTTCATTTTGTTAAAATGATAATGGAAATTATTTTAATAAATTCTGAATTTTTTATTATCAATAATTGTTTTGTGGTTAATATATTTCATTTAATTAAAAAATTTAATTTTACGTATGTGGATAATAATAACTAATAAGTAATTTAATATTTTTTTATCAATGGACTTTTTATACAATATTTATATTTTTCTTTATTTCGTAAATTAAAAAATTTTTTACTAACTTTTATATTATTTTATTTAAAATTAAATAAATTAAATTAAATTAAATTTTTTTTTTTGTGTAAATAACATATAATATTATTAAAAATATTTAATATAAATAAAAATATATATATTGACAACATTTTTAATTATTTAAAAATTCAATTTACAACATAATATTCCAATTTCAAATCAAATTACTGTTAAAGAAAAAAAATTAAAAGTATTTACTTACAAGGGGTCCACATACATATTGAATAAATCTGCTATACATGAGTCTTATCAGAAGTAAATGCTTTTCTCTTGCGGGATCAAAAATAAAGCATCACAGAACACTTTAAAATTATTTCTTGTAAGAGTCTATTCAACGCAATAAAGCTGTGGTAATAATAACGGAACATCCTATAGTATTAAATAATTGAGTTCGAAAAATACAAAACATTCAACTATACGAAGCAGAGACTTCCACTTCGTTTAGTAAGTTTAAATCTAGAGCTTTTTCTAGTACTTACCAGGTACTTATATTTTGTTATTCTGATGTCTAATATGTATCCATTTGCCAACGTTTCATCATTACGGGTTTTCCAATCCTTTAATAAAATCTATCCGATCCGCTAAAAGTTGTAAGTTTTCAAAGCACTTAATTTTATATTATTGTATTCTTTATTTTGTATTCTAACTCTTGTAGAATAACCAAGTTTCCACAATAAGAGTTTTTAAATAGAAATTAACTTTTAGAAAAATTTCTGTAAAAGTTTTTTAAAGCTTATGTACTAAAATACTTTTATATAATTATACTTTAAAGTATCTAATATTCAAAACTATTTTCTAAATTAAATTACTTTTCAGTTTTTTTTCCCCTTTTTTGGAAAAAAAAAAAAAAATCAAAAAACTGTCAAAACATATGATACAATAGGTAATGAAAGTTCATTCATACATGATGTACCTTAATTTTTGCCTGTTTTTAGTATCTTTGTTCATGAAATGCCCAGGTTTTAAAATAAAATAAAAAAATAAAAAATAAGAACCTCAAAATATCTTTTTTAGCACATTTTCAAAAAATTTTGTAAAAATGTGCCTATATAGCTTCACTCTGTCCGTCCGTCCGTCCGTATGTTTACATAAACTATTACACCGTTTGAAATAGAGTAAAGAAATTTTAACCATGGATAGTTTTTGCAAAAAAAATAATTTCGTAGAAGAATTTTTTTCTGTAGCCCCACATGCTACGGGGCCACAGCCCCCCAAAGTTGGAAAAAGCCCTATATTTAAATGGTTATAACAAGAGTTCCGTTAGATATATTTTCAATCTGAAAACGGCAAACGATAGCTGGTTTCATAAACTTTATAAATTTTTGATAGACAAATGTTTAGGGTTGCCTGGGTTATATTTCAACATGTGTCAAAGGTTTTTCTTAATTTTGAAGGGTTACGAAGCTACAGCCCCGGCAAATTCCAAAAAAGCCCTATATTTAAAATGATATAACATGAGTTCTGTTAGGTTTATTTTCAATCGATAAGAGAGCTGCTTTTATAGACTTAACAAAAATTGGTCGATTAAATATATAGGGTTGCCATACGGTACTAAAATTTAGAATTATATAAAACTCAATTTTTGCAAAATTTTTGGTTCCTCATATCTCTTAAACGGTTTTAGATAGGGTCTTGAAATTAGATCCTTAGATCCTTAAGTTAGATCCTTAAAAGTTAGTAGGAGTTGGTTAACAAAATTTTTTTGTCAAGCCCCCTGTTTAGAAGCTATAAGGGCTCGAAAATTGAAATTTTGCTATTTTTAAGCACCTGTAACTTGAATACCTGTCCAATTTTTGTTTTATTAATATACAAAATTTGAAGGTCCAACATTATTTTTTAACATATGTTAAAGGTTTTTCTTAAATTTAAAAGCGGTTCCTTAAATTGAAGAAAGTGTCTCTTAGTTTTACCCATTTTTTCTTAGATAAAATTCTAAGTAAAATTCCAAATTTTGGTTTAATTCCTAGAAACTACAAAAATGGAGTGGGAGGGGGGGGGGGGTTAGATGATTTAGGTCCTTGAGAAATTTGGCAACCTTCCCCATTGAAGGGCTATTAGAACTTTCAAATAAAATATTTACTTTTTTTATTAGTAAGCAGTAACTTAGTCACCAACGTATATATTTTCTTAAACGTTAATATTGAAGCTTGAACATTATATTCCGATAAAATACTTAGTATGAAACACTATATTATTTTGAAAATGTGCTTTTTTAAAAACCCTTGGTTTTTTATCATCACTTGTTTAATAATTAAAAACATAAAATCGAAATTTTTTACTAAATACTTTCTGATACATTAAACAATTCTTTTGTTTTAAATATTTTGTATGAAATATAAAAATAAATAAAATAATTATTTAAATTGAAACTTTTATAAAATTTAATTCATTTTTAATTTAAATGGTAAAAAATTAAGAAAATATAAAAATTAAATATAAATTTTTTATATTTCAGAAATACTTTTTGGTTCAGTAGTTCATAGTTTTTTTTTTTTGATAAGTTTTCAAAATTTTTAAAAATTAAAAAAAAAAGTTCTATAAAACCAAAAAAAAAAGTTATTTTCAATTTAAAATAATAAAAAAAAATTATTTTTAATGGAATTGAATTTTTAAAACTTTTGCTTTTTGATGAGGTCAAAAAAATATTTTCATTATTTATATTGAAAGTTTTTTTTATAATAAAAAACGAGGAAGATTATAGTTGCCCTTGTCAACTTTTAGATACCCGTGCATACCCACTATGGTGTATAAAATAAACCGTAATTTACTTCTCTTATACATTTAACTTATTACCCCATAATTTTGACGTAAAAAAAAAAAAAAAATTAACAAAAAAAAAAAAAAGTCACAAAACAAAAAACAAAATTTTCATTCATTGTCCCATAACTTTAGCTTAAAAAAAAAAAAAAAAAATTAACAAAAAAAAAAAAAAATCACAAAAAAAAAAAAAAAAGTTTTCATTCATTGTCCCATAACTTAAGCTTAAAAAAAAAAAAAAAAAAAATAAAAAAAAAAAAAACAACAAAGAAAAAAAAAACAAAAAAAAAAAATTGGCCCACCCTAAAAGTCCGATGGTCCGAGTGATGTCCAACTTTGCCAAGTAACTTGCCCTATTAATTTACCTGCCCAATTTTAATTTTAACCTTGTAGCTTTATTAGATTCACAGTTATTGAATCGAAAACTTTGTATGGCAGCCCTCCGAAAATGGGGCCCTAACATTTTGAAACTTCATATAAGTGCTCGATTCATTATATAACTAACCGTGTGTAGTTTTCAGCCTCGTAGTATAATTAGTTTTGAAGAAATTCATATTGGTGCAAAGAAGTTGTATGGCAGCCCCCCATAAATGGGGCCCTAACATTTTGAAACTTCATATAAGTGCTCGATTCATTATATAACTAACCGTGTGTAATTTTCATCCGCGTAGTATAATTAGTTTTGAAGAAATTCATATTGGTGCAAGGAAGTTGTATGGCAGTCCCCCGAAAATGGGGCCCTAACATTTTGAAACTTCATATAAGTGCCGGAGTCAATATAAAACTAACCGTGTGTAATTTTCATCCTCGTAGTATAAATAGTTTTGAAGAAATTCATATTGGTGCAAAAAAGTTGTATGGCAGCTCCCCGAAGCCTTGGTCCGATTTTAACCAAAAACAATAGGGAACCTAGAAATTGTCTAAAAATGACTTTGTGTGAATTTCAAGACTCTAGCCCTTTTAGTTTTTGAGTTATCGTGATGACACACGGACGGACGGACGGACGGACGGACGGACAGACACACATAGCTAGATCGACTAATTTTTCGATTCTGAGCCGATACGTACCCTTGACATTATATCTAGCTCGTCTAGATCGATGCGTTACAAACGGAGGAGCAAATCTAATATACCCGATGTTCATATATATATGCACGGGTATAATAAAATTGAAAGAACCAAAATATTTTTAAGCTCTCAAAATATTAGGAAGACGGCGGAGGAATGGAATTTTCTAGCCTTTAAAATAATTGTTTTAAATAATTTTGTACTAATTTTCATTTAAAATTTTTCATTCATATTCAACTTAATTAAAATTAAATTTAAAAGAATATGATGAGTCCACCACAAAACCAAACGCTCTTACAAGAATATCATAATGTGGAACATATCTTTCAAAGATTTTTCTTAGGTATTTACATATGTAACAATTTTTATGCAAACCATAACTTTATCTAACGCCATTTCTGAGTTTAAGATAAAGAAACCTTTTATTGTTTTAATGTTTTTCTAAAGGATTTTTAAAAAATTTTAATACATACACACAAACATTTTTTTATCTATCAGACGTTCAGATTAAATTTTACAATTCGCCATATTTTCAGCAAATCTATAAACTTTTATATATACAGATAATGTTAAAATATGAACGTATTAAATTTGACTTAGAAAAAATCCACAAATTTTTTTTCAATATAATTAAAGGGACACCAAAGTTCATCAAATTAAAAAACTTTCTATATGGAAAAATTATAGAGCTTTATTTGTGAAGCAACTTTTTTTTTAAAAGTTTTGTTGTATCTTCTATTTTTGGTTTTTGAAATATTCGAAAAAAACCTTAGACTTACCTGATATTCTCCAAAAGATTATCAATTCATGATATTAACATCAAAGACTTATATATAAAATTTAAATACATTTCGCTCAGCGGCTTAGGATGTATACGACGTGTAAACAGACAGACAAACATACGCATAAACGGATATCATAAAAAAGACGTTTTATGGGTTTCTGTACTAATCTGCACTAAAATTCAAAAATCTATGGATTCAATTTTTAAAAACAAAAACAATACTTACCACTTATAACATTTCATATAAGCGGTTGGTAAAAAAAATTAAATTATTAAATAATTATTGAAGTATTATGGCAATTCAAAGGTCAAAAGTTCTTTTATTTAAATCTGTGTCAAGCTTAATTGTAAAGGTGTAACAATTTTTAATATTTTAATTGAAATAGTTTATCTGAATTATTAACTTGAGACACGAATGATAAAAATGTCTCAAGTGTACAATTGAGTAAGACGCGTATTTTACATAAAATATAGAAAATGAATTAAAATGTAGTAGTAAGTATGAACTTAAAGTGTAGTACTCAATGAATGAATGTATGTATTTCAGTTCTTATTTCTTGTAATTAATGAATTTGCAGATGTTTCGAAATTTCATTTGTGTAATATTCCAATATTTATAAATTTTTAAACACAATATACATTCGTACTATCAAGTATTAAAATTTTTGACTTTGAATATGTTAGTTCAGTTATCAGTATCTTAAAATTTGTATCAGTATTAAAATAATTAAATAATTAGAAAATTATGAAAATTTTGTCAATGCCTATGTGAGCTTATTTCTTTGAAAATACATTTTTTAAAAAATTAAAATACCTTAGTGTTTAAGTCCTATTAAGAAATTCAATTTTTGAGATTAATTTTGAGAAAATATTTGGATAAGTAATTTTATTTTTATTTCCTTATAAATTTGCTTCCATACCACAGGAAATGTTTGCAGTCTTTCCTTTCCGGGTGCGACAATATAATACTTTCAATTTATTTATAACTAACTACAATGTTAATTCTTTTGTTTATGTTATAATATAACTTTTTTAAATACATACAAAAAAAAATAGCAATTATTATAATAATTTGCACAATAATAACCATAAATTTATATTAAATATTCTCTTAATATTATTTTAAATAAAAACACTTTATTTTATATAAATATTTTTCTAATTTTAATCTTTTAAATTGAAACAGATTTCTTATAAATTAAAAAATTTTTAATGTTCCAATTAAAAGTTTTTTTTATTAAATAAATAATTAAGTTAATTATAAGAAAAAGTGTTATAAGATAATCATATTTTCAGTTAAATAAAATCCAAGATAAAGACAATCATTTTTCGCCAAAAATTTTATTTAATAATAATAAAAATAAATTTTGAAAATAAACAGATTTTATAGAAACTGCGATTGTATCTTTTTTATCTTTGCTATGTATCTAGAATATAAGTAGTATATGGTAAAGTTATATATATAGTATACAATACTTTTATTGTATTTGTAAAAATTTTTTTATTATATTATTTCTTAAAGATATGAAATTAAGAACAATCAAAACTAAACTTTTATTATATTTTTTATCTTAAAGTTTTATTTTATTTTTTTAAATTATAATTGTGGAAAATTAAATTCTTTTCTATTATTTTTAAAAAATAAAATTTTTAAAAGAATTTTTTTTTTTAATATATAATAATGAAATGAAGAAATAATTTTGAAAAGATAATATTTAAATTGTGTTGAAATAAAACGTTAGAACAATAGATACTATAAACAATTAAATTTAAATATAAAAAATTTTATTTTAAGATTTTAAAATATTATATATAATTTGAGTTAATTTATATGTATGTTAATATATATATATATATATAAATAAAAAGATAACTTATTTTTACACTATTATACTTTAAAGATTATCAATAAATAGATATTTTTAATTTTGTTACTTTTATTTAATTTTAATTAGATCAAACATATTTATAATAAAATATATAAATTTCATAAGTATATAGATATATACTTATAATATATACATACTATTATTTTGAATAAAACAATGTAACTTTTCAAATAATATAATTTAGAAACTTTAAACAAGTGAATATAATTAAAAGAAACAATTAGCAGTGTTAAAATTTAAAATAATGCCATAATTATTATTAACAATTGTTAGTTAAAAGAAAACCAAATACATATTTCATTTTATTTTAAAACAAATTAAAAGTTTTTAATATTTAAATAATTATAATAAAATATCCTGTAAAGAAATGTTTTAAATTTCAAAAAAGGAATAAAATTCCAAAATAGGTTTTATTTATATTAAAAAAAAATCTGATCTTATATTTATACTACAAAATTCGATATTAATATTAAATTAAAACTTATAAAAATAATTAAAACGAACGTAAATCGAAATTTTTTATTAAAAACAATTATGTAAAATTAAAATTATCAAATAGAAAAAGAAATTTGTAAGTGTCCTTTATTTTCATTTGTGGAGAAATTTTTTTAAATTTTAAATTAAAATTTTTCTAATCCTGAATAAAAGTTTCTTATAATTTTGTATATATATAAAAAATATATTAAAACTTTTCTTTAAGTTAAAATTATATATAATTTATAATTTAATTATCAGTATATAGTACTTTCATTATTATTATCATCATTGTGTAGAAACTTTATACTGACTATATAATAATAATTATTACCAATTATTAAAAAACTTTACTTTTTGTTACAAACATAGATGGTGATTTTATATACTATAAAAATAAAAAAATATAATAAAATGTCGTTAAAGTTTCAAATTGTTTCGGTTAACTCACCAAATTTACAAAAACAAAAACAACAATTACAAATTTTTCATTTACAACGAAATCAACATAACAAATTATATAAAAAAAAAACAAACTATCATAAAAATCATAAAAAGTTTTTAACAAACTTTTGGATTATAACAACAATATTAATGTTAACTTCAACATTTCATGCTATATCGGGTGAAATAATATTCCGTGTGGATCCATTAGGTAAGTTTTGATTTTTTATTTTCTGTTAAATAAAAATGTCATTATGTACACATAATAATATGTAATGTAATATACATAGATGTACCTATATTATGTACATGTATTTGTTTTAAACTTTTTTTCTTTGTTTTTTTTTTTTATTTCACTTTTAAAAATGTTTTTTTTTTAAAATGTAGGTAACATGTAAAAAAAAAAATGAAAACTTTTTCTATATTATAATATGAATAAGGTTTTTCAATAAGCATGTTAAAATATTTTTTAGTAAAATGGGGATATTTTTTTTTTTATAAAATTTCTAATTAGATTTTGATTTGATATTATATTATAAAAATATATAAAAATAAATATGTAATACACTATATGTTAGGGAACATTTATGATACGTATTTGATCCGTTTAGTAAATAAGGTGAAAAAATTTTAAATAACTAAGAAGCCTTATTTTTGAAGGATGTAAAATATTGAGTTACTCTACGAATAAGTTTAAATAGTCTATTTTTTGATAAAAATTCATAAAATACATAAAAGTTATAACCAAAAAATAATATCTAATAATAAGAAGTTTTACACTCTGTTTAATGCAAAATTTTACTACTACCAAAGCAACAACAAAATCATTAGTTAAAAGAGGTAAAAGCTAATATATTTTTAAAATGTTTGCTTCATGCATAATATATAATAAAATAAAATAAAAAAAAAATATTTTTTTCAATATATACTTTTATTAAAGTAGTACTAGCCCCCTAAAATGTAGGAAATAAAAAATTGAAGGTAGATCTTGGGAATTTGTTACTGTGTTAATATAAAAGTAAATTGCTGGTATAAGAAACAGTTCTTTTAATGTTTGAAAACTTTTAAGCTTAAAATATTGACAATTTTCATTAACCAAAAATTGATGGTAGATCTTTTGCATTTAAAAGTGTTTTAGTATAAAAGTAAGTTGCTGAAATGGTGACAGTTCTTCTTTCAGAGAGTCTTAATCCAGCAATTTGCTTTTATATTAAAACACTTTTAAATGCAAAAGATCTACCATCAATTTTTGGTTATATTAGATATAATGTATATGTTACGGTCATACGGGTATCCCAGAGTTGACACAGTCTACTCTACTACTCTCTTCCTCGTTTTAAATTAATTTCAGCAAAATGTTAGCTTACTATTTTTGCAACACTATTTGTTTCAATTTTTGGATCTCTTTTTTACACATTGATTTCTTATTTAACCATCTACCACTTACAATTTTATAAGTAAAATGCATATATGTTAGTGAGTTAGATTTTAAGGGGGTGCATTAAGAGTGCACTCCTTTTACTAGATATTCTTTTTTTACACGTTAAAAATTTGAACTCCCAACTATTGCAGTTGATTTTTGTAGTTTATAATATGTTTGAAAGATTAAATTAGTGATGGCGTAGCTATATAAAGGATGTTTCCTAATTAAGTGCACTACTGCTATACACTTCTTTTGGAAATAAGAAGAGGCCTAGCTTAACTTCCATACACAAAATTTATCTACTCATAAATATCGTCAAAGTTAACTATGTATTATTAATCCTACAGAAAAATTATTTTATTTTTTAATTTAAATAAGAGTTATTATTATATTATTCAATTAAATTAAATCAAGTGTTTTTTCTATTTTGTTTTTATTCTCTTTTCTCTCCTTTAAGGAGTATAGAGCATTCACCCGGTCATTTGGACTAGGTTTCAATTTATTTAATCGTGATTACTCGGCTGTACCTAATGTATAAAATTATGAATACACAAGTGCTACATTTTGTGCCCCATTTATATTATCTGACCGGAGTTTGAGCCTGAGACCTTCTACTTGAATGGAAGGCGATTTAACTACTATTCCATTCGTCAGATTAAACAGTCATGTGTCTAGGTTTTGGTATTAGACTTTTAGTTATCTACAGCTTCTTATTCCATTGGATTAATATATATGAAACTAGTATTAGATACGTATATACTTAGCTTAGATTACGTGGATGAATAATATATAGTAGTCCAATGATACAGATTCAAAATTTGCCATAATATTTACTGTCTAGTACTACTAAAGTATTTAAAAATATTTTAAAAATTATTTAAACTTTTAACACACTTATTCCAAAACCTATGTTAAAATACAAAATAATAATTTTTGTGTTGTATTTTTTGTAATCCATTGAGAATTTAAAAAAAAAAATGAAAATTTTATATTGGTTTTAGGTATACAAAAGGTTATTTGAAAGTAAAAAAGTTCAAAAAACGAGAAACATCAGTAATAATTGAATTCCAAAAGGGAATCAAATTTTTTTGTAATATCTATTGTATGAGTACCTTAATTTAAGTTGTGATTTTTTTTAAAATAACGTACATATAGGTAATATTTAAATATTTTAATTGAATAAAATAAAAAATTAAATATTTACTAAATTATTTTTTTGTAGTTATTTATGATTAATAAATATTGGAATTATTAGTTAAATTTTTCATTTAAAATTTCCTTTATGAAATTTATTAATCTTATTACTCGTACATTTTTAATTATGTTTTAAAAGTGAAAAAATAAATTTCATAAAATTAAAAAATTTAAGCTGACTATTTTAATTTTTAAATTTATATTCAGTTGTAAATTAATTATTAATTAATTAATTTTTCATTTAAAAATGGTGATTAAAATGTAAAGAAAAGTGAGTTTAATTATTTAATTAATTTAATTAAAAACGATAGACTACTTTTCATTTTTGGGACTAAGCTTAAACACAAACAATTGACTTAGTCAAATTAAATTTTTTCGGAGTAACTGAAAGACGCTGTTAATGCTTGGGTTTCTTGTATTGTTTCAAAACTTAGTTTTCGTCTTCTGATCTTCTTAATATCTTCAAAACTTATATTTGCCGAAACTGGAGGTGAATGCACACATTAGGACTTGTGACCCTATTGCGGTGCTGTGATATCTTGATAAATTGCAAAATTGAGCTATTCGTCTTATAAATGATTCCATTGTAACCTAACGCTGGCTAGAATTATGGAAAAGAATTATTTAAGACATTTTAATAATAAGCCTATGTTACTTCTTACTTGAGTCTTTTATTCCCGTCAGACTTATAATACATTTCAGAAATTATATAAGCATTAAAAAAGAAATTGTTCCCAATTAACTTTGTACAGTGTTTAAAAATACTTTAAAAATAATTTCGAATGAAAAATATTTTTTAATATCATATAGATTAAGACCAATTATGAAAACAGAATTATTGAAATTTTTGTAATCTGATAAGTTTTTGAATATTTTTTTTTTTTTACAATATTTCTTTATGAAATTTGTATTTTATATTTTTCTTTGTAATTTGCGAATTAACGAATATTGTAAAAGGCTTTTAAAAAAATAATTTTTAAAAATATATCAGTAATATTTTTTTAAAAACTATAATAAATATTAATTTTTGGCCTGTACTTATATTTTAAAATAAAAAATTAATAATAATATTATTATATTGTACTTAAGTTAATGGTATCAATACCAATTAGTAATAATAAAGGCAGTTAATTTTAATTTAAAAAATAAAAAAATCAATATTTCTGAAAATTTTTTAAATATTTAATCCCATAGATATTACTTACTATAAGTTTTGTAATTTGTAAGCCCAATTCAATCGGATCAGAATATTATATTTTTATAGTGAAAATATTAATTATTTTATTGTTTAAAAATTAAGGCAATTAATTGATGAATAAAAATAATTAATAGGTATTAAAGAATGAAAAGAAATTTTTTTTTATATATGAATTAAATTTTAATTTAGTAACCTTTAGTTGGTGATATTTGATACCGTCGGTTTTTATGTTATATAAATAAAAGTTACCTTTAACAAAACTTAAAAAGTTTTTCAAATATTTCAGAAAAATTTTTTCTTCTATGGCGCTATAGTCCGTTGTCGAATCTTGGCCTTCTTAATCATTCTCTTCTATTTCACTCGATCTTGGGCAGCAGTTACCCAATTTTGCTCTTGGAGCATTGACCCAGCGTCTAACTCGACGGCATGAATCCATCGACTTCTCGGCTTCCCTACTAGTCCTTTTCTGCCTTTCTTCTTTGGAAAGCGGGAATCTTGACGAATGTCACAACATCGCTGTCGGTATATACATTGCATAGCTCTGTATTGCGTCGCATTCTAAATTGGCCCTGATCGATAATTTTATCCCAATAATTTTACGCAGTAGTAACTACAGTTACCTTGTTAAATGATTATCAAGTAAAAAACAGGTAAATATGTGAAAAATAAACGTTGGAAGTAGAAAGAAGAGTTGGTTATAGGGTTTCATATGTAACAGATAGAAGATAAAATTGAAATACTTAACTTTTCTCAGAAAAGGTGCTCTATATTTGGTGTCTTAACACGTTCGCCTTAAGAATTAATTTTTAGCAAGCCAACTAAAAAAATCACTTAAATTTTAGCAAGCCGACTGAACAATCACTAAATTTTTTTAAGGTTTTGAATCCATACAAATCATGACGGGAATGGCCACAATTATTTTGTCCGTGGAAACATGAATGACGGGAATTCCCGAAATAAAGGCGAATGTGTTAAATGGTCAACCAAAAACATTTTGCGAGCATTTGTGAATATGTGCCTTAAACTAAAATACTTAACTTCTCTAGGAAAAACTGGTCCTAAAAAAAGTGGTTTGTCAATTAATACCTCATAATTTAATCTCCTTCAGACTGCCAATTCATCAAAAATATTCTACTGCAGATTCATTTTGAATATTAATCGATGTTCTGCCAACAGACAAGAACACATAGGTTTAATAATGGGAGAAAATGAATGGTACATACCAATTAAACAATCCGCTCATTAGGTTTAAGAATGAAATGTTCAATGGAAACTGAGAAATTAAAAGACCCTGACCCCAATAACACAATTGACTTTCGAGAATCGTTCTGGTTCATTTTTGTACTTTAAAGTAGTTTTTGGATTCACTTTATAATGGCACCCACACAAACTTATCCTTTAACTTTTAGATTGAACTCTGATCTGTATTTAAATTTAAAAAAATTAATATTTATTTTTTGTACCAAATTGGTAGCATTTGACAATAACTATTCAATTTAAAATATCTAAGGCATGTGATAAGGGAATCCATTAACATTCAAATTAAACTATCCGACATAGCTATGCAGAATTTATATGCAGAATATTTCTTTTCTTGGATTTGTTCATTTATTTGGTCTTACGCATACAATTCATATTCACAGCAGTTGAAGAACTGAACCTTAAAAAAATTTTATCTTAAAGAACATATAATAAAAGATTATATTATAAAAATATAAATTTAAAAACTTTCAACTTGTTAAATTTAAATGATAAAAAGAAAAACGCACATAAAAAAATAAAAAAATTTTATTAAAATCTTTAACTTCTGAACAAATAAACTAAAATTAGAATTCAGATAAAATAAAAAAAAATAAAAAAAAAAATATTCACAAAAACACTTTTATCACACTAACACTGACAGTACCGTATTTTCTTCTTGTGTAGTTATAATTGTATAATATACACTTCGTTTATCTGCATTTCTCACCTCTTCATCAGTTTTGTTTTCTTAGAATTTTTAACTCTGTTGTTGAAAGCCAATCTTTACCACCAGTACCACCAGTCGACCACCAGTCGTTCACTGGATTTCATGAACTTAAGAAAAAGAAGTGATGAAAAAAACCATTGGTTTTAAAAAATCACATTTTCAAAATTATATAGTGTTTCATACTGAGTTTTGGGAATATATACTCTGGTGACTAAGTTTCAATTTTCGAAATTTTCATTACCAACTCCTATTTATTTCTGACGATCTAGCTGCTCCTTAAATTTCAAGTTTCTAGCTTAAGCCATTCAGAAAATATGAGAGGAAAAAATTTTTCAAAAATTAAGTTTTGCGTAACGGTAAATTTTCGCACAGTATAGCAACCCAATGAATTTCAAAATTTTGTAAAGCTTACAAAGGCAGCTGTCTTTTACCGTTCTAATTGAAAATATACCTGAAGAAAATTTAAACTTAGGGCTTTTTCAGCATTTGGGGGGCTGCAGCTCCGTAACTGAAGGGACTACAGAAAAAAGTTCCTCCTATTCTTTTCCAATATTTTCCGTAGTTAAAATATTTTCTCTGTATTTAAAATGGTGTAAAACTTTTTGTAAACATACGGTCGGACGACCGGACAAACAGAATAAAATTATATAGAAACATTTTTACAAAATCATTTGAAAATGTGCTACGAATTACACAAGCGAATCGAATTCAATTTAAAAATGAGTGCAAAATTAAAATAAAAATACGAGGCATCACGTGAAATTAAAAGTTTTTTAGACGAACAAAGTTTTAAAAAGAACATGAATAGTAAATTCCCCACTAGTGTTTAGATTTGTAATTGTTCTTAGAACTTGTTGAATGTTCTTTAACAATTTTCTTTGGAAAATTAAGATCAGATTTTTTAAGTATAAGTATTCAAAACATTAGGAAAATTTTAATGTATTTAGGGAGAAGCATCAGTCAGTGGAAAGAGGAAATTTAAACATCATAAAGGTTTTACTTCGAAAAACGATACTTAGATCTTAAGATTAGAAATTAAATTAAATTTGTGGTGTGGAATGATTATTTATTACATATTTTTGATAAAGCTAAGAATGTTTCCAAATGCTTGGGCTTTTTGTCCCGCTGGAAGAAAAATTGTTTTAGAGTTGGATATGTCTAATATCTATGAAACCTATATTCGACCTAATATTGAGTACAACTATCATACTTGAGCAAGCTTTTTACAGTTACTGCGAAAAATTTCAAAATCGTGTCTTACATCTAATACGCGACTCTGTGAAACAAGTATCACTTACTTCACTTAACTTTCATCGAAATACTTAAGACACTTCATTGTTTTATAGGTAATAACTCTTGCTCTAACTAAAGTCAATTATACCTCTTTTAAACAATTTGAACGTAAAAGCAGGGGATCAGCAAGTGCTTATTTTTACACTGTGGAAATTCTAAGATGGTTTAAAACTGCTTATGGGAACTCGTTTGTTGTGAGAATTCGAGAACTGCTAAGATGTTGAACATGCTTCCATCTAATATGTTCCTCTCTGTTAATAATTCAATTCAAAACGAATATTCAGCAAAAATTAAGAGTTAAATGACCCCGACCCCTTTGGTTCATTTTCAACCCAGCCTCAAATTCCCCTTTAATATTATTTTTTCCTCCGCTTTCCACCTAAACCTACATATTATGAAAAAGAATTCCGTTCCTAAACATTGGGCGTGTAAAAAAAGACAAAAAAATATTGTGAGGCTTTTTTAAATAGACAGACGAATAGGCCGACAGTTAAACTCATCAATATATGCAAATTTTTTAAATATGCTAAAAACAAGAGAAACAAAAAATAAATTAATAAGAAAAAAGTAAAACAATACTTATAATCAAAGGTTGACAAACAGTCTTCTGGAATTGAAACAAATTGTAAATGAGAACAGGCTGTATATAATATAATATAATATAAGTTGTATATGTATATATAGCTAAAGAACATTAGTACCAAGAAAATAATATTATAATATAAAAACAACTGTAATATTAAAATAAAAAAAAATTAAATTACTAATGGAAAATTTTGCAAAAATAAAAAAGAATAAGAAAATAAGATGGTTTGTAGTTCTCTCTTTCCAACTGAAGTATTCATTGTTGAATTCATAAGAATTGAAAATATTTAAATTTTTTTTTATTTTGTAGTTTCATTTAAAAATGGAAATTTTTTTTCAAATTGGTGGTGGTTTCAATTTCAAAATCTCATTTCTCACTCTCTCTTTCACTCACACTTTATCATTTGATATGTACTTATACTCGTATTATATGGTATATAATATGGTTTATATATCCTAATAGCAGCATCTATACTATGGTGACACAAAATTCAGGTTAAAATTAGTTTTTTTTTTATTTCATTTCACGTGTTTTAAGGTTAAAAATTTAATACTTTGGCATTAAACAGAGGACAAAATGAAATTTATTCAATTACCAATAAGAATATAACAATGTTGAAATTATACGATTCTTGATTTGAATATTTAATTTAAATAAAATTGTAAAGTTAATGTTTTCTATATTGTTTTTATTAAATTTGTCATTGTAAAGATTTCCACGTTCCCATTTTGTAATTTGTACAGTTATATTTAAATATTATTTTAATCTTATATTGAAATTTACTTTATTAAATTTAATTAAAAAAATAAAATATTAATAAAAATAATGTGAAAAATAGGTTGAAATAATGTTAGAGAATTAAAGGTTAAACGAGTTCATTAATTTTGTTTTAAAAGTCTTAGCAGCTTTTACCGTTATTTTGAAGAAAACATAAAATATGTAATTAGTAATAATATAAAAATAGGATTTTTGATTTGGATTAGGATTTAAATAAATAATATATAAATTTAGTTTTAAGAGTTTGTGGAAATGTATTTTTAGCAAATGGTAATTCTAAAGTTTTCTGAAACGAAGAAAATGAATGGAAGCCGCAAACAGGAAAAACTTGATGGATTATTCTATTAGTAAATTTGACAAAATATAAAGCTAGTTCTGTCGTTCAGTTGATAGTGGTGGGGATGTGATTATAATTGATATCACTTTAGCAATAAAGATTAAGTATCTATATTATTTAAAGTGTTCAAAGATCAACGATTACTAAACATATATCTATGCTGCCTTTTTACAATGTTAACTAAAAGTATATCAAAATTAATGCGCTGAAGAGTTGGTAGTGGAATTGAATCAATTTTATAAACATATTGAAAACACTGGAATTTAAAATAATTAATAAAACATAGAGTAAATCCAGGGTGGATTATATAAGCTTTTCTTGTTGCATAATGTGTTTTGTATTGTAAAGTCCGAAAAGTGGGAGCTTCTTCGATCTCGTTGACCGATGAATCGTTCTTTCTTTTTAAAAGTATTCATAAGAAATTTCATTATAATCGTTTAAAATTTTAACATTCCCAAAACTCTTAGAATCTCTAGACACCATTATACTAGAATCAATTTATGAAAGGTACTCTTCAAAGGTACCCACTCAATTATCTATGTACCAAATTTGAATAAATTCCGACGATTAGAACTAAAGAAATGTCTCTCAAAAAGTTCGTTGCGTTTTCGTATGGGAGCCTCCGAATCATTTGGATTAATTTGGTTTATCTGAGAATTTAATTTTACTATTCTATTTTACTATTAGGCAGCGTGCTCACAGACACACACAAACGAACACACAAAAAAAAAAAATTCGGATTTATGCGTTTCTGACAAAATGGAACAACTTTGTTAAGACTGAAGAAATTAAATTTTTTTCCATCTAAGGAACTTAAAACCTTTTGTTCTGAAAGAAAGGTAAAAACTGAAAAAACGTTTCCCTCAAGCTTCGAAGTACCAAAAATATTTTTAAATTTTCAAATAAATTTTACAATTTTATTTAAATGCTTTGAACGCTTTTTGTTTATTACATTTAACGTGTTACGTAATGACTTTGTGACAATTGATTTATTTTTAAAACTCTTTTAGGTTTCATTTGAATGATTTTCTTAATCAATATTATTATCACTTTATATCAATGTTAATTCAACGAATAATAATTGAATAATAAATAATAAGGAATAAACTGGAACAATTTAAAATCATTTTTATTTTGCTCCAGAAATCAATAGAAATAACGTTTCTAGGCTACCATATTTTATATCTGGATATAAAATATATACACATTCATCTTTACATTGAATTAGTTATATATATAATTTAAAAATAATGAATATTTAATAAAATTTCGTAAACCTGAAGAAATTTTTTGCGTTTTACTTCAACGTCACGTGACTTCAACATATCCTATAAATAAATTGCAAAACTACAAAAATATTTTCACAATTCGAAAATTATTTTATAAGGAAAGGAAAATACAATTTTTGAGGTTTCATAAAGTATAAAGATTTTATAAAACTTTTAAGGAATTCAGTTTAAATTGGATTTTTGTTTTTTAAATGTATATTATTTTCCTCAAATAAAATTCTTGGAAATTAGTACTTTATTATAATATTTAATTTTATTTCTAATGGAAGCCTCATGGGACACCATTTCTTTTTACCAATTATAAGTCTTTGTTTTGTACATTAACAATTTTAGACGTTGTTTTGTTGATTGAATCATTTTCAAAGTTATATAATTTTTTGCCAAAACCATCAGTGAGTTATAAAAACTGACAGAAAAATATTCCACTAAGATCAAAAATTAATAATTGAACTTCTGTGTATCTTTTGAATCGATTTTAAAATATTGATTGTTTGCGTCATAAATTGTTAATTATACACAATCAAATCTAATTTTCTGTTCTTTTTTAACGACATTCACCTGAAAGCTCGAATACCACTCCTTGCAACTATGCGATGACCCTTTGGGAAGTCTGCGACTTTAATACAACAAAACCACAACCCTTTGTGAACTTAACTTTAGATTGTGACCTGATGTGATACAAATGTACAGTTCGGTTACGAAGATGGGGATATGAATATGTTTTAATATTTTGATTAAGGGTATTTGTGATTGATGGATTATAGATTATACCTCTACCGACCTACAAGTAGTCCTTATAAAGGGCAAAAATATAAGATCAATTAAAATATAAATCAACAATTTTAGACATAGACCAAATTATAAAAAATTACATTAATTTAAGATAATCGGTGTATAGCAATACATTAATATTAATTTCGAAACCTTTTAAGACATTCCAATTTGATTTAAATGTCCTTTTTAAAATTTAATTAATTTAAATTTATGTCCTTTAATTAATTATAAATTCAATTCTTAAGCATAGAGTTCATCGAATTCTTAATTATTATTAATTCCTAGATGGTCAAATTACTTATTGAAAATTAACACTTAAAGTCACTTAATCCATCTTAGTTTTAAGGACACGGTAATTTTTATTATCGTAAACTCATAGAGACAGTAGAATATAATAAAATATCCGGAGTAATTGTCCTGTAAATCAAAACATACTTAAAAATATACAAAAAGGAAAACAAAAACAACAAGGAACAAAATAAATAAAATTAAAATGAATATAAATAGAAAAATATTTGATATCTCATCTACTTATATACTGAAATAGATTTTTAGAGTATAATAATATTGTCAAAGATTTATTTTGTGTTTTTTTTTTATTTTTGGTTCCTTTTTTTCAATTATCACGAAGAAGTATTTATTTCGTCCTATGATTATCCTGATGATGAATAGTGTGTAATAAGATAATCAAGTTAATTCAATGATATAACTTTGATGATATACTTGACTGTCATCTTAAGTATTATTCATATTATTTGTGCGTTTTTTTATTACTATTTGTAAAAACTAATATATAAATATATTTATTTTTATATAATATGTATCTTTATTGTATATATATATATATATATATTTGTGATATAAATACAATTTAATATTAGGTAATTTAATATCTTCAACATATTTATTTCTTTATATTATTTTGTGATGATCCTGTTAAAATTATTCGCAATATTTTCTAATATTTGACATCCCTAAATATGGTAGTATTGGTAAAGTATCTTAAAAGTATTCATTTGCCTGGACAAGTAGTGATTTAAGAGAAAAAAAAAATATTTTTTTAAGGAAGAGAAACTTTTCACTTTAATATGCTTATACACATAGATATCAAGTTGCTTTTATATAAGTTTATTTTATGTAATAATGTTTTGTTGACATATTTATGTGTTGCTTTTTTTTTTTTGGAATATAAAAAAACATAACATTATGATTATATATGACATGTAGTTGGTCCGATCCTATTTAGTTTTCAGTATTGTATTTATTCAAGTTACATACTTAATCTCAATTGAAAGCTGATTTAGTGTTAGATGAATGGTTAATTTTTATTTTAAAAAATATTTCGTTTCAAAAATTAATCTTATTAAGTTGTTGTACATTTTAAATCATTAGGAGCATCAGATAAAATCCATGTAATTTTATTTTTCGGGGTAAATTTCCTACAAATTTGTCATAATTTAAGAGGTCCGATGAATATATGCATGAGTCTTTGTCGTATATTCTTAAATTGGTTGAAAAATCATAATATTTATTAATATATAGGATATTCGAATCTTTTGCTTTTAATTGTGAAACTTTAATTTTAATTTTTAATAGCTATAGAATAGTTTTAAACACCCTTATTTTGTGTCCTTAAGTCTTCTTGATTTTTTTGAACAAAACTATTAATTGAATTATAATCCATTCAGATTCAAAAAATTTATAACAACGCATCTGCAATGATAATCAATCTTTGGGACCATGAGTTGTATTATTACAAAACCACTAGCTTGACGTGGTTTTAATAATTATTTCCCAGAATGATTGCCGGTGATATTCTCATAAGAATTGCAGAAAGTAGTGTGACTTGGAGGACGTAATGTCAAGGTTCGGGTAAATGAAATATCATTGCTAGTTATTTGTGCATACTTTAAACGGAACTTATAACAAAATTGATATATTGAGAAATTTTGAAAAGAATTTAAATACAAATAATGTTTAATTGAATTGATGTATCTAATGGTGGCCCTGGTGGTATTGTGGGTAAGCATTTGACTTATTAACTGATGGAGTGCGGGTTGAACTTTGCATAACTAACGGCCTTAGTGATCAAATATAATTTAAATATAAATAAAATATACATAATATATTAGTATATTAATTAAGAGAAAGTATTGGAAGTGAAATGCACCATAGGTCATAAGGTCTCAATGTTTGGAGTGCACATGCTATTCTCGGTGAAGAAAAAATGGAATTTGTTCAATTCTAACAAAAGTTTTTTCATTTTGTCCGAACCGCGTAAATTCAAAAACATATCGGTGGCCTGTGTGTGTGTATGTGTGTCTGTGAACACGATTACTTGTATACATTTCAACCGATTTTGATGAAATTTGGTATGAATACTTTCTTCTTTAATACTAAGGTTAAGTTTGTAGATGGAGTCCTATATACAAAAACATCAAACTTTTTGAGAAATCTCGAGTTATAATCGTCGGAGTTCAAATTTGGTACATAAACTATTGGTGGGCAACCACCCTTTCATAAATTCGTTCTAGTATCATGGGGTCCAGAGATTCTTAAATTTTTGAAAATGTCAAGTACTAATAATTCATCCAAATCTCTACCTATTTTAATGAAATTTGATATGAATGCTTTTTTTGTCGAAAGTAAAAACTATTTCGCAGATGCGTCAAATTTGATCACGGGATCGAGGATACTCCTATATAAAATAACACAAAACTTTACAATACGAACCCTATTATGCAAGAAGAAAAGCTTACACAATCCATCTTTGATTTATTTGTTCGTTTTAATACCATACCACACTTACTACAACAGTCTTCTAATGTGATTGCATATTCGTTTCCAATCCCTTGTGCTTGTTTTAAATTAGTCTATTTCATAATTTTATAATTCACATTGGATACTCTTCGAATAATTAATTTAAGTCAGATTGATTTCTACCATATAGGTAGCAGCATTGTATCTATTTGAATTAATTTTAATAGGACGTTCATACGTTAAAAAGATTCTAAAAAAAACAAATAGTATATTGAACTTTATAAAAAAAGTCATAATATTATTTTATAACTTATAAAAAACCATTAAACTAATTTTATTCAAAGTTCATATTTCTATTTTTATTTACTTACTGTCGTTAGTCGTAGGTAGTAAACAAATGTACATATATATAGTAGAATAGAGCTTCAAATAAAATATTTAAAAAACAATGAATATTATTGGCTTCTTTAAAATAACATAAAAAAAAAACAAAACTTTTTTAATTCAAATAAATAAATTGGGTCAAATAATATCCATAAATTCTAAGTTTCAAACTTCTCAACTTTCAATTTTTTTTTTTCATTTTTATCTAGAAGTTTTTTTAGTAACTTTTTTTCAAAAGAAAGTCTTTATATAAAATAAAAAAGTAAATATCTGAAATTTATATATTATTTTTTACATTAAATATTATAATTTTACATATTAGGTTGTTTTTTTTTTAAAAAAACTTTATAATTTATTATTTTATGTAGACATCAAGTTTAATATCGTAAATTTATTACTAACAAGTTAGCGTTATGTTAGATATTCTTCTTCCAAAAAGAGAATTTATAGTGTTCTTCCATGACTAAATATACGATTTATTCAATTTAATTTCGAGACACTTTGTTTTTGAAATAATTCGAAGTAACATTGCATATCAATTCTTAGAAATCTTTATAAAACTAATTTTTTTTATTTTGAAATAAGTATCTCTAAGATACTTTGAAAATTATTTTTATTGAAGACTTCATTGAAAAATTCAAAATGAAAAAGTTATTAGCTATACCTAATTTGGAACTGCAGAAACCAATGTGAGAATGTTTATTTGCATCAGTCATGAAGACTATGCAGCATCATCTTTGTAAAAGAAATTGGCTGTGCTTAGTTTGAGCCTATGGGAACTGTATGTAGTCCCCCATAATTGGTGTTCAACTTTAACAAACCACAACGTTTGAACCAACCTTTGTGGTGGGATCTGTTATACAAATGTACAGTTGAGGTTTTGAAAATCGGGATGTAAAAGAATTATTAGAAATTAGGTTTGGCAAATATAGGATTCTGGTTCTACGAGAGATGAGGCAAATGTCATTAACTAGAAATTTAGAAAAAAATTTAGTGCCAACCGGGGCGATAATCAATATGGATAATGTGTTAGATTAACGAGTTTTTAGCGAAAGTAATTATATTTTTTGTTTCTGCTGACAAAAAGAATGAAGTCTTGAATTAAAATAGTCAAAAGTGCTATATTTAAGTTACTATAGTAAGAAAAATAAATAAGTTATATTACTAAGCCGACAACTGGACTTTTATATAAAGGAACGGCAGTGCGAAAAATTTTTATCCTGTTAAAAAATGAGTGTATTGAAAAATGCTACAAATTTCATTTCCAAAGGATATTTCTTTTAAAGAAGTTATTCGGGAGTTAAAATATTTTGGGAGTTAAGGAAGTTTAATAAGTTTAGTTAAAGAAGTTTTTTGAAGTAAGATTCGGGTAAATTAAAAATTACATGGATTTCTGAAGCGTCGAAAAATATAATTTTTGGCCACGTTATAAGAGGTTCAAGCAACAAGTAGTTCAATTATTTCAATTGGGAGTAAATTCAAAAGTATATTAGGAAATTTATAATGATCTCAAACGAAGTGGAACTCCATTCAAATTACCTCCATTCACCACAGAAAAAATGCTGAAAAACTACTTATATTCACCACTAAAAAAGTGCTGAAAAAGTTCTGAAAGAAAGTAGAAAAATTTTCAATGTATTAATACAAAACTGACGAATTTTTTGCCACCATTCATATTAAATTCAGTTGAAAAGAAGTACTTCCATTCAGTACTTCTGTACTATTTCTGCACTACTTCTGGGTTATCAGGGAAGTTTGAAGATAATGTTTATATGTGCGTTTGTATTGTATAAAATCAAATTTAAAAAAATAATCTATACAATAAATATTGACAATGTTATAAAACTGTTAAATGACAATTTCCCAATACAAAAGAAATATCAAAGTACAAACTTAAATATTTATAGGAAGAAATTGAAATGAGTTTTGAGTCAAAAACCAAACTAAAATTTTCCAGAAATTTATTTGTCATCTTTGTGACACCATACAAAAAATTCCGATCAATATTATTACTTTTTCCAGTGATTTTTCAACAATTCTGAGAAATTGTTATTATTGAATTTATATTTAGGTAAAAGTTTCTATGTATTAAATATATATATATATATATATATATAATATTTAAAATGTTGAATAAGTTTCTAGAGTTTTTCATAGAAAATCTTACTAAATTGAAAGTACATTTAAATTAAATAAAATGTAAATAAAAGAAATTTGTACTGAAATAGAATTCTTCGCAAAAAGATTTTTATTATTTTTTGAAAAATTATTTTCTTTCAGTCATCCGACGTGTTCAATTTGTTTTTTTGTCAATTGTGAATGGTTTGTTTACAATTCGTTAAAAATGTTCCATTGTTCGTAAAAATTCATATGTTGATTGCCATGAAACAACTTAAAATTTTATGTGAGAAAAGTTTTGGATTGGAATATTGCATAATATATTCAAATACAGGGGAATTTATATATCAATATTTTTGTAAAAAGGAAGGATTTTAAATTAAGGAAGTTAAGATGAGTTCAATGAAAGGTCAGATTATAGCCTTGCAGACAAATGTACAACTTTAAAAAATTGTAAATTTTTAAGTTTTAAAATTTTTATAGTTTTGATTTTTTGATTACTTTTTATGACTTCTCCTTAGACCTTACTGCACATTTACCCCATTCAAATTCTTTTAATTACTAAAATTCACAAAATCCTTTTTTTAAACCAAAATTATTGAAATAGTTTGTGACAGACTTGTAGTAAACTCAGTAAAATGATACTCAAGTACAGTTATAAGTACAACTAATTGACATTCGTTACTTTGTCAAGTACCAGTATATTACATTTATTTCGATACTTAAAAAATTTTATACTCACGTCAAGTTTTTATTATTTATTGGAGTTTATAAATGCAAATGTTTGCTAATTACAAGAATACTTGGGAAATAATTAAATTCTTGATACTTATGTATTTCTTGGAACTCAATTACTTGAAAATACTTAAGTATCAAAAAATAATTACAAAAAGTAATTAAACTTAAAATTTAATAATTTTCTGGGAATTTCAAGTGTTTTTACTTTATGCTTTAACGTATATACTTAAATTTTGTAAGTTTCGAAATCGAATTAGTACTGATCCTTTACAAAGTAATAAGTATAATAGTAATTGTACTGGTACTCGAATACAGGTCTGGTATGTGAGTTGAAAGTACTCTAAGGTTTAAACTAACTAAATCAAAGATGCCAATTATTCAGTAGTTATTCCTACTTTTCATAGTATGAAAATAATGTCTGCTTTAATGACTTTTTTTTGAATATTTTCACATTACGAAGTTCAAAAATTAAAGTATCGCTCATTTTGAACATTATCTTAATTAAATTAAGGTTTCGCAACCATTTTAACCAAGTTAATTTTTAATCTGTTCGAAGACCATTTCAAAGTCTTGCTTCAATATTAAAAAAAAATTTCAGAAATGCTAATTTAAATTATAGAACTTCACGTATTCTGTCTGATTCAATATTAACGTTCCGATTCAATAATCTGCTAAGGGGTTAAATCGCTTTGTAAACCAGTGATTTTCAATCGATTTATTTTCCTTTAATCTTGTTATAATAGGTTTACTTTATTTTGGACCCAGTTACAAAGCGGAAGTAATTTTTCCATATACCTGAATTGACAATCAGTTATCAAATACCTTCAGAAATTATCATAATTTGTAAAAATATTACATAAACGGTTGTTTGAATTGATTTTGATGTTATCCAGCATATGAGGAAAAAAAAACAACAGCAACAGCAGCAACTTCTCGTCTTAATTTTAAAGTTTTTAATTGGATCAAGCTGAACCTATAATCATACGGAGCTAAGATTGCGGATTAGCGGGTTTGACTATTGAAGATATATCAAAGGAAATCTTAAACATTTTATTGCATCCCCTCAATTCTATTAATAGCTCGTAATAGAGTGATCAAACATGCCAAATTAATCAGGTCTAATAAGACAAGCATATAAATATTTAAGAACTTACAGATAATTAAATTCTTTTGACCAACGTTTTATAAAACCAAGCATAGAATTAGATTTTTTAATAATATAAAAGAAATGAATTTTAAAGTTAAGCTTATCATCGAAGTAAACGCCTTCGTAAAGTCTTTAATAGAATTCGTTTTGGAAACACTAATTTCCTTTAATTCTCTTCCATGCGTGGTATATAATAAAAAAATATAATATTAAAATTATTCATTTAATTCTACACAAAAAATCATTTGAAAAAGTTAAGAGGTGAACACTTGTGTTAAGTTTTATCAGAATCTTTTTAGTCCTTACATTATATAATATTTGTGCGTACCTATCTATTCAATAATTTAAGAAGGGAACACCTTATGCTTCCCTAATTCATGTTTTACATGTTTTTCATTTCTACCTTAAGTCTTTTATGAAAATTTTTTTTCCTTATTTTTACTTTTCGCCAGGGGGGGTTTTGAATAATTACGATCCGAGAGTTACTTAGTGTTATTTTAAGGGAAATAAATACACCTCAGGTGGTATCATAGCCGGATCTCACAATAGGAGAGTAATAAAGAAAATCTCTCAACAAATTTTTAGGGTAGATTTTGAACTTTGAAAGCAATAATTTTTAATAAAAAAAAAAAAAAAAAAAAAAATTAAAAAAAATAAGAAAATATAATAAAAATAATAAATTAAAATAGCACAGGACATTTTGTGATTAATTTGTAGGATACCTACTTCCTTTTTTTATCAAAATACACTGCTGATAGCAAGCTAAGAATAACTTTTTAAAAAATGGTGATTTGTTGACAGTGTATACACACAAATTTTATATCTATTCAAAAATAAATTAATATTTTTTTTTTTGTTTTTTTTGCAAAATAAGTTTTTAATCTACTTAGTACTTATATTTTCTATATATATATATATATTTCTATTTTATTATAATTTTATTTATAAATTTTATTTTTCTTTTGTTTTCACTTCAGAAAAAAAAAATAAAAAATTACGCAGAAGGAAAAGTTTAGAGGAAAATCGATTAAATTTTTTCATTTAAATCTAAATAAAAATTTGTTATTTTTTTTAAAATAATTTCCAAGAAAAGCGGTTTTAAAAAAATATAAAGTTCGATTTAAAAGAAAAAAATTTACTAAAACCTATATTTATTTTATAAATTTAATTATATTTTTTGAATAAATTTAAAGTACTTAAGAAATTATATTATATATAAATATATATACACATATACATAACTAGCTTCGGAGAATTTCTTTGAAAAATAATCCGATTATTAGATATAATTAAAATTTCAAAAAAAAAAAATTTCAAAAACTATTCAATGTAAACAATTTAAGTGTTAAGACAAATAATTTTATGAATACATTAAACAGGATTACTGATAAATTAATTAAAACATAAAATATAGGAAATTTTTCAGAAGAATTAAACTTTCAGGATTTTAAAGAGTTTCAAAAGGAGGCAAAATAATTTGAAAGTGTTGAAAAAATTTAAAAAAATAGTACAGGCCTTTCAAGTGAATTTAATTTTTGTTTTTATCGACTTGGCCCTTTTTTTAAAAAATCCTACTTCCTGCAATGAATAACGGAACGCTGTCTTAATATCATTGTAAATGCCCTTTATTGCGTAGGCAAGAGGAAAACAAATGAAAAATACAAATTTTTAAGAGCGCTTAAAAGTCTAACTTTTTCTTGGTACATTTAGGTTTCACTATAAATTATTTGACTGCTTTTCAAAAATAATTTTAAAGCGGCAACTGGATCATAAGAAACAGAGGCGATTAAAACAATGGTAATTTATAATTTAAAAATTTAGAACTATTTCAATTTGAAAAAGGACCAAAATCATCAAAAAAATATGTACTGGGTTTTTCAAAATTACCTATCATAGAGCTAATGGTTAGCTGCTTTGGTATTCAAAACAAACAAAATATCATTTTGCAGATGGAGATGGTTCTTATTAAACCTGTTAAAATTTTTTTAAGTTTTAAGTCCAAAAATTCGGAACTAAAAATAAGCTTATGTATAAAATTTGAAAGATTTTGGCAAATATCCGTGTTTGTAACCAAAAAATGTTAACTTTTTACAAGAAAAATAACATTTATCCCTAACTTTATTAAACAAATAACGGACTCCTTTTCACATACCTTTTGAGAATAATATAATTTATACAGTCAAAAAAACTACAAATATTATGTGGAAAAACTACAGATCAAGTATATGAAGATGGAGTATGGACCTATAAGTATTTCATTGTAAAACATTTACAAAATAAAATGTTATTGAATTAATACAATCAAATCAATTGAATGAAAAGTGTATGAGTGCATCGTATGTAAAACAAAATTATACCGTGAATAAATTATTACAAAATTATTATATATTATATTATTTTTGATGTTTTCAATTATCGCGTACGTTAATATATATATAATATATAAAAAAAAATTAATTAATATTAATTGCATGAAATTTATTTAAGAATTTTTTTTTTAATTAACCTTATTCATATCTTATACACGTAATTTTTATTCATACTTTTCCGCTTTATTTAATTTCTTTACTTTTCTTTTATATTTGTATAATTATGCGGAAAATTTTATAAATAATAAGTACATAGGTTCATAATAAAATTTGAATCTTCAGATTTAAATCAAAAGTTTTATATTACATTTTTGTAAGTATATACTTATGTACTTATCTATAGATAGAAAAAAAAATGGTATAAAATATATTTTTTTAATTAATATTAAAGAAATTTTCCCTAAAAAAGTTATTATGTACTTATATAATAAACCACAAAAAAAATAATATAATATATTAGGTATGTATACAATATAAATTTTAAATCAGCAGCTTAACCCCAACAATTTTGTTAATTATATTTAAAATAATTGTTATATAAAAAATGGGTTAAAATTAAGAATGTAAAAATAAAAAACAAAAAAATGGTCAGGGAAAAAATTTAAGAGGGATTTAGGTTCCAAGATTTTCTTAGAAAATGGAATGCATATAATTAATTATATATTTTGATTTTAATGATTTAATTACTGTAGGTATTTTACCTTTTCATGTAAATAATAATTATGGGTTCATATCAAAATGGTAAACATAATATAAAATGCCAGTAGATATTTCAAACAATGGAAAATTTAATCATTTTTCATTTTATATTATATAAATTTATATTGGGGTCATGGTGATCTGATTTACATAAATAAAGTGGAGTCGTAAAAAAGAGCCTCCATATCCAGGCTGTTTACTAATATGAAATAACGACCCGGGGATTTTATTTCGCAGGACTTTATTTAAAGATCCAAGTAAACGTACACATTACAAGAGATGATAGAGAAAGTAAGAAGCATACCCTTGCATTGTTGGTTTTTTGAGCCTAATATTATGTTTTTTAATATAAAACTTATCTATAACACTTACTCGTAAAAAACTAGTTGTTTCTTTTACAAATCTCTTGAAAGATACTAGAAAGTTCAGTTGAGTTAAACAAAAAGGGGGAATAGTGTAGCAGAAACTATGTCAACTCTGGGATACCATTATGACCGTAATATATACATTATATTATGGCTAATTACCTTTGGTTAATTTGTAACAAAATATTTTTTACCTTTAGCAAAATTTCAATCATCCGGCTTTATCAAGTAAATAGTTATTTTCACATAAAAGAAGAATTTGTATGACAGCTACTCGAACCCGTGGAGCAAATTCGTTGAATTTCAATAGCGATGACAGCTATTGCATAAAAACGAATTTGTGAAAATTTCATAATCGAAGTTTCTCTGTTTGTTGAGTTATCGTTAGCGAATGGGCAGACGGATAGACGGATGAACGAACATACACAGCTAGATCGATTTATTTTTAGATTCTAATCCGATCCATACCTTTGAATTTATATCAAATTTGAGTATAATGGCAAATTTAGTATACCCTTTTGACCTATAGTCATACGGGTATAAAAAATATGAAGATATATTTAGAAATAAGTAAACACTATGTAAAAAGTTTGTATTGAGGTCAGATTGTCCTAACAAAGTTAATTAAAAGATTTTCTTACTGTTACTAAAATTTGGCTTTCAAAGCTGTTTTAGAACTTATTTATTAATCGTGATAACTATTCCATCAAACTGTATAGCATCAAGCTTTATTATGTATTTTAAAAATATGAAAAAGTCAGTGTTTAGTACCCTTTTTAGCACTTTTCCAAACAATTTTGAAAAATTGTATCTATATTATAGATATATATCACTTTATATTTCACTTTGTTCGTCCGTCTGTCCATATGTTTACAAAACCTCTGTGGTGCAAGTATATAAACTTCTTTGTTCTAAAATGCAAACGGTTTGACCGATTGACTTCAAATTTTGTATACGTGATGCTCCTTGAGAATTGAGTTGACACTATAACAGTTTTAGATTTTGTTAACCCATGTCGGGCCGACGGGTGGTCAAAAAAAATTTAGGGTCCAAATTTTGTCCGATTTTACGAAATTCTGCTTTGGCTAAAAAGAAAGCCCCAAAAAAATTTTTTTGAGTTCCGTTAACCCATTGCGTCCCAACAGCTTTTTATAGGTTTTTTTTCAATAGTTTACTCTAAATTCGAAACGGTTTGACCAATTGACTTCAAATTTTGTATACGTGATGTTCTTTGAGAATTGAGTAGACACTATTGACAGCTTTGGAATTTGTTAACCCATGTCGGGCCGACGGGTGGTTAAAAAAAAATTTTGGGTCCAAATTTTGTCCGATTTTACGAAATTCTGCTTTGGCTTAAAAGAAAGATCCAAAAAAACTTTTGTTGAGTTCCATTAACCCATTGCGGCCCAACAGCTTTTTATAGGTTTTTTCAATACTTTACTCTATATTCGAAAGGGTTTGACCAATTGACTTCAAATTTTGTATACGTGATGCTCATTGAGAATTGAGTTGACACTATTAACAGTTTTGGAATTTGTTAACCCATGTCGGGCGAACGGGTGGTCAAAAAAAATGTTGGGCCCAAATTTTGTCCGATCTTACGAAATTCTGTTTTGGCTTTAAAGAAAGCCCCAAAAAAAATTTTGTTGAGTTCCATTAACCCATTGCGGCCCAAAAGCTTTTTATAGGTTTTTTCAATATTTTACTCGAAATTCGAAACGGTTTGCCCAATTGACTTCAAATTTTGTATACGTGATGCTCCTTGAGAATTGAATTGACACTATTAACAGATTTTGAATTTGTTAACCCATGTCGGTCCGAAGGTTGGTTAAAATAATTTTGGAAGCTAATATTGTCAAAATTTGCGAAGTACTGCTTTGGCTAAAAAGAAAGCCTCAAAAAAATTTTATTGAGTGATTTGGAAGCAAATTACTTTCAATTTTGCACAATACTACTTTGCCCAAAGATAAAGTGTAGTTCCGTTAACCCAGTGGGGCATAGTGGCTTTTAATAGATTTTTGATAAGTAACTTCTAAGTAACCTAGTTAAGTAACCTCTAAATTAGAAACGATTTGACCGGTTTACCTCAAGTTTTATATGTGTAAAGCAACTTGAAAATGGAGTTGAGTCTGTTAACAGTCGGTCCTACGATTTTTCAAAAAAATTTTTTTGGAAGTAAATTATGTCAAAATTTGGAAAGTAGTTTGTACTGCTTTGAATTACAGAAAGTTTCAAAAATTACTAGAATAATCCTAGAAAAATCGTTTTAAAGATTGCTTTCATACATTTTAAAATTTACATGTGTAAACCGTGTGTAAGTTTTGTGTTAACTTTTTGCAGTAACATCAACTTCAATTAAACCTCCATTGAGAGGCGCAGCAACGCGCACCGGTTATTAGCTAGTCACATATAAAAATATCTAATTTTTCAATCCTTGTTCCCAGATGATTCGCTACCACGACTACAACTACCTACACCTATTTATTACCAATAATTTTCAAAATTTTTATTTTGTAGACTTATTCCAATATAGTTTTCCGTCCGTAAAAATTTTTATGAGGAATTAAAACATTTTTTCTAAGTAGAGATATTCAATTAAAACAAAAAATAATTAAAGTAAAAAAAGTTTTTATTTCTATCTAAATTGTTTTGTTAAATAAAAAATTTTTTTTTTATATATGTATATGTATATATATATATATTGTATTTTTAGTTTTTATATTCAACATGGAATACCTATATTTATCTCATTCTTTTTATACCCGTATGACTATATAGTCCAAGGGTATAATAAATTTGCCATTACGTTTGTGACGCAGAGAAGGAGGGGGGGTAGATATAGACTCAAGTGTATGGATCGGATCAGAATCGAAAAATAAATCGATTTAGCTATGTATGTCCGTCCGTCTGTCCGTCCGTCCGTCCGTCTGTCCGTCTGTCCGTCCGTCCGTCATCACGATAACTCAAAAAGTAAAGGAGCTAGGATTATGAAATTTTCACAAATTCGTTTTTATGCAAAAAACGGAATCGAGTTTGAAATTCAGCCATTTTGGTCCACGGGTTCGAGTACCTGCCATACAACTTCTAATTTTATATGAGCATTACTCTATACCTATGGAAGCTGCGTGTCTGAAATTTTGCCAAAAGTAGTTTAGTATAATGGCCAAAGTTACTGCAAAATTTGGTTGGTCTACTGCAGACGGTTCGAGTAGCTGCCATACAACTCCTTCTTTTATATGAGCTTTACACTACACCTGATGAAGCTGGGTGTCTGAAATTTTGCAAAAAATAGTTTAGTGTAATGGCCAAAGTTACTGCAAAATTTAGTTGGTCTACTGCTGAGGGTTCGAGTAGCTGCCATACAACTCCTTTTTTTATATGAGGATTACACTACACCAAATGAAGCTGGGTGTCTAAAATTTTGCCAAAAATAGTTTAGTGTAATGGCCAAAGTTACTGCAAAATTTGGTTGGTTTACTACAAAGGGTTCGAGTTGCTGCCATACAACTCCTTCTTTTATATGAGCATTACTCTACACCTAATAAAGCTGAATGTTTGAAATTTTGCCAAAAGTAATTAACCGGATGATATAATGTATATGTTACGGTCATACGGGTATCCCAGAGTTGACACAGTCTACTCTACTGCACTCTTCCTCGTTTTTTAATATCTTTACAGGTATGATCATTTTTTTGAAATTGAAAACAAAACAACCCTTGAAAGATAAAATGTTCTATTTGTTTTACAAATATTTTAATATTTTGTTAACATAGACATTTTTAGAATGAATGTGTCAGTGCTTTTTTATGTTTTTCTGTGGTATATAAACCTAAGGTAAAATAATTTATAATATTATGTACACCTATACAATTTAAAAACAAATAAATTTACAGTTATATTATATTATATTTTTAAAATTATAAAAAACGAGGAATTGTGTAGTTGACTAGATTCTGTCAACTCTTGGATACCCCTGTAAATGAAATATAAACACTGCATCATTAGATTAATTACTTTTGACAAATGTTCAAATACACAATTTAATAGACCCTGAGTTATAAATAAAAATTGTAGGGCAGCTGTTCGAACCTCTTAAACTATACCGAAGAAATTTTATTCAGACTTTGATTATTAAAGTTAACTACTATTGACAAAATTTTAGATACTCAGCTTCATTAGTTATTCTCATATTAAAAAAATTATATAGCAGATACTGGAACCCACTATACCAGACTAACAAAATTTTGCGTAAACTTTAACCATAAACCTAACTACTTTTGAAGAAATTTCAAACACACATTAGGTACAGAGTAATGTTTGTATAAAAAAAGAGTTGCATGAAAGCTACTCGAACACGGTGAGCAAAATGGCTAGATTTCAATAGGAAAAGACGAATCCGATAGCTTCCATAGCGCTCTTTGAGAAAATTTCATAATCCTAGCTCCTTTACTCTCTGAGTTATCGTGTAAACGGACGGACGGACATTCATAGCAATATTGATTTACTTTTCGATTTTATTCAAATCCATAAGTTTAAGTCTATATCCCGCCCTGCTTTTCTACGTCACAAATGCAATGGCAAATTTACGAACATACATTCATAATGAATATAAAAATACTACGAATTTTTAAATTAATTTTTTTTTAAATTCTGAAAATAGATTTTTTTATTTTTAAAATTTTAAAGAATTGCGAGGTAATAATTCTCTTGTTTATTTAATAATTTTAATAGATTTTTGGCTTATTTATTTTATTTTCTTTTTAAAGGATCATCAAGGACTTTCTGAATTTTTGTTTTTCTATAACTTTTATTTTGACTAAGATTTATAATATAAATAGAAATGAAAGTGTAAGAAGAAATTATTTCTGGCACGTCATTGTGTCAATGACAATATATGAAAAACAACAGTATTATATAGGATTGTTTTATTCTCAATATACATAACATGTGGATATATTAATATATTATTTTAAGTTAAGACTTGAATAATAATAATAATATTTTTGGGTAATCAGCCTTAAAGAAATATAATAATATTTTTTGCATCAATGATTTGAAAAATCGAATTTTGAATATAAAAGCATAGATTTACATCAAACATATTATTATATACTTTTTTTCACTTTAACATTTTAATACACAGTTAATATAATAAAATTTGATTAAAGTTAAATTGTTAATATTAAAGTTAAACTTTTAAATTTCGTTTATTAAATATTTAAATTTAATATAATTTAAAAAATATTGAACTTTAGCTTGGTATTTAATCATCGTGTATATTAATCGGCTTATTCGGTCACAAAAGTGCGCCTCAATTAATTGTTTTCAAATATAAATCATATATATTCGCTGCTTAATTATTTGTTAAAAAATTTGAATAAATAACAATTTGAGTGAGATAACCGCTCGAAATTTGAACGCTTTGCCGTACTATTACATATTTAATAATCTTAGCTTTGTAATTTACAAATATGCTAAATAAAACTTTCTGTTCGCTCAACTTCTATGGAGGTGCAAAATAATATGAAGACTATTATGATTATTAATAATATTTATCACTTATCATATTGTTTAAAAACTTAAATACACATGAGAAATTTCATGCGAAAGCCACGGGTTCGAATCGCAGTAAAAGTGACAAAACTTTTATGTTTTTCGACTCGACTCAGCTACCATTTGTCATTGGGTTCAAATTAATGGTTTAATCAATAGTTAATAATTTTATATCTTTAATAAAAAATACATTATAATAACAATATAAATAAATAATTTAATTGAATAATACAACTCACAGATATAGAATAACATATAACTCAAATACAAAATATTACAATATAAACAAAAATAGAATTGTATCTAATGAAAATCTATGACGTTTAAACATGTTATAAGGCCTAGGACTATCTCATGTTTAAATTGTAACTGGAATTCATTAAGATCAATTTTAATAATACGAGTATAACATGGCCCGCAGTTCCAATTAGTACCTATGGTATAGACAAGCTATTAGCCTAACAATTGACCAGACAAAAACAAAATAAATATTTTATCAAACACCATAATACACTATTATAAGCTGTTATTCTCTGATCATAAAAAATCAAATTATTAAACTTTCCTACGATACGTACTATTTATTTGGAATTAGGACTGCATTTGAATTTTCTTGTTTAGATCAAATTTGATAATTTTTCAGATTTATCCAAGTATAATTATAAAAAAAATAACTTAGATATGCTTATCACATATTTCATTCAAAAAAATGTTAACAATTTTTGAGCTTATATTATATTATTTCAAGTTATTTTCTGGTAAACTTACTCATAAAAATCGATTCATAGGCAAAAAACGGTATCAGTAATGTCAAAGAATTAAAAAAATAACCATTTTTTGTCACTTTAGGTATAAAAAAAATCAAAATGGATTAGAAAATATAAAATTCAATTCTCTAGATTAAAAATTGTAAGTATACTTACAGAATAATAAATTCTAATACTTTAATACTTTTACAAAATATTTCCATGGAGATTTGAAATTCCCACAGTAAATAACGCGAATAGAATTTAAATGAATTCAACAATGAATATCAAAAAAAAAAACATAATTTATTCCATTACAAATCTAAAACGATATAAATATATAATAAGTAAATACAAATATTAAAATTATTTTAATTTATAGATTAGATATACCTATATCTATATTATAATGATTCAGTTCTAATATACAAAAGATTCCATAATTGATTAGATAAAATTATAATTATAGGAATAAGTCCATATTATTGATACAAAATATCAGGATTTGAATTTTTTCTAAGAATTTTGACTTCTTAAGACCATTTTAGATTTTTTAATTAATAATTAGTGATTTTATAATGGTTTAATTTTGGTATATTTAAAATGAAGTAAAATTTATTCAACTTTTGCACTATTATATCTTAAGATAATTATTTAACAAATTCAAGTGTCATAATAAACTTTTTTTAAAATATAATTAATTGATAATTTATTTTAATAAAATGTGACATTAAGGAAATAAATATCCTGAAAATAATCTACATTGTTTCCATAACTATATTATATAAATATATTAATAAGGATATTGTATCTAGAATATACTAATATATACACACACTTATTTTACAAAACTTTTCAGAATATTGACTTTGAATATATTGAAGTTTGTTTTGTTTTCATCTAAATATTCAATTTGAAAAGTTCAGATAAAGATTCCTGGTAAGAATTGAAAAGAATTACCATAGGAAAATGTTATTATTACATTTTATATACATATATATAAATATACATATATTATTCAAAATTATAACATATTTCTACTCTATAGCATTTACATATTTTTTCTATCTTTCTTGTAGAAAATGTTATACATAGAATCTTATGTATAACATATACAAATACAAAAAAAAAATCTATATACCATATATACTTTTCAGGTAAAAATGTTAAATTTTTTTTTCTCACCTGTCAGTTTATTCATCGCACAGAAAATAAGTGTAAATAAAAAGTATATCTAAAAACTTATATAGATACATTAACATATATATATATATATATTATATTAGCACAAAAGGATTTGCACTATATGTGTATCTAATACCGTTAACAATATAGTATAATATATATATACATTTTATATATATATATATAAAAATGAATGAAAATAAGGATATGGGAGGATATTTGCTTCATCATTTAATATAAAAAAAATAATTTTTTTTAATATATTCGAATCTCTATATTTTTCTTTTATTTTTTTTTATTTTTTTACCTTTTCTTACGTATATAATTTATATTTTGCTTCAAGTTATATTTTTGAAGTGGTTAAACGTGTAAAAGTTTTTTTTTTCCATTCAACATACCTATTTTATGAATAAAAACTCATCACCGCACTATTAAGAGTTATAGGGAATAAAAATAATAAAAAGAACTTATAAAATTGAATATATGAAGAGGTGTTTCAGGTATAGCAATCATTGAAATTTATTGAAAATATTCTTTATTAGATTATTGGAAAAAAAATATTAGATTTAAACTTTGAAATGAAATTAGATGAGTTTAATATTAATATTTTAGTATCATATATTTTTTCAAAAATATTTTAATTAACACGAGAGTTAGTATCTTAATTTAATTAATACATCATATTAATCTCATATGTGTTAAGGGGTAGAAATTTAATATTAAAAAAAATTTAAATTCTAAAATTGTCATAATGGTAATAGCATCAATTTAAAAACATTCAATTCCCTTTCTACGAGATACCTACGTTCCGCAAAAATCCGCCTTAAAATAGATATGCAGTGCATGTAAAATAAGGAGATTGATTCCAGATCTCAGAAATCAACCGGAATAAAATCTTTATTAAAAAAACTGGAATTATGCATTAATAAATATTAATTTAAAATACTTAAATACATTTCAAATGTAACTATCAAGATAATTAAAAAGATAATTGAATCATATTGGAAAATCGCGTTATTTAAAATTCGTGTAAAAAGGGAATTAGATGTATATCATTTATAATTTTATGTATAAATAATAATAAAATATATCATGCAAACTTTAAAAATTAAATATTATTGAAAATTGTAACTATTATTTAAAACTAAATTTGATCTGCGCGGAACCCCACTTATATGAAACTTCAACACACTTAAAACCCCAGCCAAATTTTAAAATATTAAAACTAGTCTTAGAGACGAACTTTAAATTTTTGCGCTAATTGTTAGTGATCTACTAAAATTACAGAATTCCGTTATTGCTAATTCGAGGGGCTTAGTTCTTTTAACCTGTATTTTGACACTTGAAGTTAGTACGAGTCTTTAAACTTCTATGCTTATATGACCTTAAGGAATATATAGATCGTTTTTTTTCAATCGGAATTTCCTATGTACGAGAGAGTACTTATCAAATGTAGCATTTTGCTTTGGAATGTTTGAGTTCACTGAATACGGTGTTCCCTAGGCACAGCACAAATGTTGTATGCCATACAATCAGATAGGCTGAAGTAATTGGCTTTATATCAAAATTGAATATGAGATAATATTAAACTCGTAGATTCAAAAATTTCTACGGTAATTCTATATTTTTTTCAGCTAGTTTAATAAATTTCTTCTAGGTATATCAACATAATTTGTTTCGACACACACATTTTTCCCAAAAATAAACACCCTGTATTCTATTTTGTATAAAAAATTTTAAATTAACATTTATATAGTTTTGCATTTTTATTTAATTTTCATGTGAAAAAATAATTTCATTTTAGATTAAAAAAAAATGATTTTAAAGTGATCCCATATCACACTTTTATATCTAATATCCACAATTTTCATGAAAATTAAAAATATATCTGTAGCAAAATATAATATATGATATTATTTTGTATATAAATATATATATATATATGTATATATACATATATATTATATTTTGAAAAAAAAAACATCTGTTAGTCTTTTTTTTTTTATTTCAAATTCAATTAAGATAAAATATAAGAGATTTTTGTATCTGAAATATAATCTGTATGTATTAGACATGTGTATCAATTATATAGTGAGAAAGCAATAGTGTTTTTAGTAAAAGCATTGAAAAAATATATAGTTTAACACTTTATTTTATTTTATTATTTTTTTTTTTAAATTTAAGTGTAGTAAAAGGGAAATGATAAGATCCTCTCAAAAACAATTAAGCATAAACACTCTTATGTGTATGTGACAATATTTCCAAAAATACGGAATACTTATTATGTAAGTTTAAATTGGGAATTTTAATATTTACAGATAAAATTTAATTTTGCGTATTAATTAAATAAGTAAAATATTTTGTGAATTTTATGGTAACATCAAAATCGCAAATTACAAAATCACAAAGTATCAAAATCCTAAAGCATCAAAATCCCAAAGTTACAAAATGTTGTTATTTTTCATAGATAAAAGTCAAAATTAAACCCTTTTGTGGGAAAGACGGTTACCATTGATATACTATTAATTTGATTTTAGAGTTGTATTAAAATATATGACTTAGGAAAGATTTTTAATGGGTAACAAAATAGTAAAATTAATAATTTGCTTATTGGGTTGCTAATTTTTAAAAGATAGTTTGTCATTGAATTTTGGATTTTTTTCAAGTGAATTTTGTGTTTTTAATTATTTTTACCGGCTACCCGAATCTACGCTTCAAGAATTTTGACCCAAAAAAAAAATGAAAAAAGGCCCCAAAACGTGGGGCCAAAATTCATATGAATTTAGGCTCCAAAAAAAAAAAATGAATTTTGACCCCAATTTAATTTTATTTTTCCAAAACAAATAATTCCAAAAAAAAAAATTCCAAAAATCAAAATTTAATGACAAACTATTTTTTAAAAACAGTAATTTTTTACATGCATATTTCAACAAATAAAAATTTAAAAATAGTGAAGGCTGCCGCCCCCAAACCCCCACTAAACAAATTATTGAAACCCTGATTTTGAATCCAACTCTAAAATCGCTCCTAATTCAGAATCTCACGTATACAAATATATAAATATTCTGGAAAAAGCGTCAAACCCTGCTTTTGAATCCAACTCTAAAATCCCTCCTAATTCAGAATACCACACATACACACATATAAATATTCTGGAAAAAGCGTCAAACCCTGCTTTTGAATCCAACTCTAAAATCCCTCCTAATTCAAAATCTCACGTATACATATATATAAATATTCTGGAAAAAGCGGAAAACCCTGCTTTTGAATCCAACTCTAAAATCCCTCCTAATTCAGAATCCCACATATACACATATATAAATTTTTTGGAAAAAGCGTAAAACCCTGTTTTGAATCCAATTCTAAAATGCCTCCTTTTAGAGATTTTAGGGATTCCTTTTTAGGGATTTTTGAGTTGGATTCAAAATCAGGATTTCCGCTTTTTCCAGAATATTTATATATATGTAAGATTCTGAATTAGGAGGGATTTTAGAGTTGGATTCAAAAGCAGAGTTTTACGCTTTTTCCAGAATATTTATATATGTGTATGTGTGGGATTCTGAATTAAGAGCGATTTTAGAGTTGGATTCAAAAGCAGGGTTTGACGCTTTTTCCAAAATATTTATATATGTGTATGTGTCGGATTCTAAATTAGGAAGGATTTTAGAGTTGGATTCAAAAGCAGGGTTTGACGCTTTTTCCAGAATATTTATATATGTGTATGTTTGGGATTCTGATTTAGGAGGGATTTTAAAGTTGGATTCAAAATCAGGATTGCCGCTTTTTCCAGAATATTTATTATGTATATGTGGGATTCTGAATTAGGAGGAATTTTAGAGTTGGATTCAAAAGCAGAGTTTTACCCTTATTCATATGAATTTTGGCCCCAAAAAAAAATGAATTTTGACCCTAAAATTTAAAAAAATTGGGGTAATTTTTCATATGAAAAAACGCCCCAATTTCATACAACATTTTGGGGCCTTTTTTCATTTTTTTTTTGGGGCGTAAATTCCTGGGGCGTAGAAGCGGGTAGCCATTTTTACCGATTAAGATTTCGAAATTTGAGATTTTGTAATAAGTTGAAAATTTTTGGGGATTTTGTAATTTTGGATTTTTAATCTGGTATGTTTCGGATTTTGTGATTGTGATTTTTTGATTTGGGATTTCGTACAATCAACCCGAACCTTGTTTATTCTAATTTAAATTAAAATAACTTTTAGACTCTAATGAGTTCTTGAATAATGCTAACTTTTAAACATTTTAAGATCGCATCTAATCTTTTAAATATTCAACACGAAAATATTACATACAAAATTTAATGAAAAAAATATACAGTAGAATTGTGGAAAAAAATTAATTTTCTTACGCCACACGTCAAATACAAGAAAAGTTGAAAAAATTAAAAACAAAGTATCCAGTCAATTTGCATAAAACTGAGCTTAAACTCAAATTAAATTATTTCAAACAAAAATATAGGCTCAAGTTCTTAGTTTTCGTTCCAAAAAGCGAGTTATTATGCAGTCGACCCAATATTGAAATACTAAGAATCCTGCATCCAATCAGTATTTGTATTAAATTTGTCTATAATAAGTTTTGATCCTACAATGAATAATTTCGTATTCCTTTTCGATTTTTGTCCTTGACATAATTGTGGTCCTTCCTTCTGTTTGCAAACAGTTGTTTTGTTTGATACTTGAACAAAAAGCCTTTGGAAATATTTCGACGAATATTTTCTGTGTATATTGTATAATTTTTATTTTGAATATTACGAATTAACGAATTACGCTGTGACGCAATATTGTTAAAGCCCATACCTGCCTGCGGCCTGATTTTAGTTTTCCTTACACCTTCTACATCTTTTCTAAATGTGTATCTTAAAACTTTTTTGTTAGGTATCTTAATTGATACATGTACTTTGTATTTAAATTTATAATATTTTCTAAATTTCTAACTTGTGAAGAATATTTTATTTATTTATTTATTTATTTTATTTATTTAATTGAAATATTAATTAGAATCAGCCCACAATGGCCCTGGCAGCCGAGGGCTTTACCAATATTGCGTAGTTACTGTAATGCGTAATATTCGAATAAATAAATAAATAAATAAGAATATTTTATTCACTAATTTGAAAAATACTAATACCCAAAAATATTGCATATTTATAGGCTACTTGTACTATGATAAATTGGATGAAATCTTAACATTATTAAATGTGCTGATACAGGACTTCTTTTACACTTAATTAATGAATCCAGAAATGTTTCAGATTAATATTTTAATATTTTATAAATTCTTATGCTATAGACTGTTGTAATATTTATTACAACGTTTCGTTTTTAATATGTTTATCTTTTAATCTGCAGAATTAATTTAATAATTATTATAAAAGAATTTCAAATTTAAAAATTACCAAATATTTACAAAGCGTAGGTGTCTTTGAAAAACTTTTTCTTTTTCAAATTTTCACAATTTAATTTATTATGTATCAATAATATCTTGTATATATTATTTAATATAATATATTTTATACCCTTTTCATATACTATATAATCTTGTTAAGTACTTATTTTGTATCTGACAAAAAAATATCTAAAAGAATATTATATTTTTATTTTTTTTATTATGTCTTATAAGGAAATATAGGTGGAAGTAAATTAATCACACTTAATTCTAAGGATTTTTTAAATAGATACTTAATTTTTCTTCTAAAAATATAAAATATGTGAAATTGTTATATAGGCTATAGACATTGAAATTTGAAGAGAGTTTTAAAGTATATTGCAAAATTATTAAATAAAAATGTTTTAACTTAAAAAACGACGGTAAATAGAAATATTTTAGAGAAAATTAATATCATTGAACTTTATCTCATGATTATTGAGAACTACAGGACAAATTATTCAATATGGTAATAACGAATGTTTTTGAATCCTTAGTTTGATTTGTCATATAAAATGTGTGACTAATAACTTTTTAAGTCATAATTTCGAACCACTTAAATTTAATCTAAGTCCATTGTATAGTGTTCACTTCTCATAATACAAGTTAGAGTTGAGTGTATGAGAAACTTTAAACTGTGATTTGACTCTGAAAAGAATTTAGGGATTGCACCAAAGTCTTACAAAATCCGCGGTGACAAAACCCAAATTAAGTGAAAATCCTCAAAAATAAAATCCACAGTGACAAAATCCATAAAACCGAAAATTAGAAATTTTCAAAATTTTGAAAAACTTTCCTAATATTCATAGATAATCCTGTATTCGGAGAGATTTTAGATTAAAACTCAAAATTAGTGCTGCCTCTTTTTCCAGGATATTAAAAGTTTTGCTGACCTTTTATTTATTTCAAAAGTAAATAATATAATGCTGACATTTTATTTATTTCAAAAGTTAGGCGGGATTTAGGATTTGAATACAAAATCAGGGTTCCAATAATTTGTTTAGCGGAAATCCTATAATTTCTTTGAAAAATTTTGTGTTTTAAAGATTTTGGTTTTAAATCAAAATAATTTTAAGGGCAATCAATACGAGTAATAGAACTATTCAAAATACGGTTTAACTTAAACTTTTCTTTTTAATCCCCAGTAATCCAATATAATTTCTACATTATATTAGTACATACCTGCTCTATATTATTTCAGAATCCCATAAAATTTATTTTAAAAAACTTTTTGCAAAAGTGTTTAAAAAAATGTTAGTGAAAAGTTTCAAACTAGCAGTTGGTTCAATTCTGTTTACAATAAAATTAAAATTTTAGATCGATAGTAAATCTATAGAAGTATCACGTATTTGTGAAACCAAAGAAAATTATTGTTATTGTGAAAATTGTGAATTTTTCATTTACCTTAAATTAATCCTCTTAACTTTAAATGGTTAAAAAAAAAAACATTATGATGCCATTTTAAAAATAAATAGTAGTAGGTAGGTACACTTAAATAAAGTTTTTAATATTTTATACAATAATGTGCCAATTTTGTAACAATATAATATTAGATTGCAATTTTTATATACTACTGATGGTTTTATCAATTAACAAATGAATAAAAATTGCTGAAAATCTCGGAATTGCTGCAAAAAAAAAACTAAAAATACAATTTCATTTCTATAAAATTTAATTTTTAAGCAGATTATCATAACAAAAAATAATTTCAATGAAACTTTTTGTTTTTATTTTAAAAATGTTTAAATAATTTTCCAAGGTATTTTCTTTTGATATAATAGGATTTTCCATTTTGTGAAAATATAATTTTTATAAAAGGTTTTTTTTGTTTAATTTTTTTAAATTGCAACAAAAAATATAAAATTTTAATAAAGATATAATTTTAGAAATAATAAAAATGAGGAAGAGTGTAGTAGAGTAGACTGTGGAATATTAGTATGACCTTAATATCGAAACATCGAAACAAAATTTTAAATAGAATACGTGTTAGGCTTTCAGTTATGTCCAAAAGAAAATATAAATTGAATGGCAGCTTTTCGAACCTCTTCCACGACACCATTTTTTTTCTATTCAGACGTTGGCCGTTAAAGTTAACTACTATTGACAAAATTTCACGCACCCACCTTTAATAGGTATAGAGTAATGCTCATATAAAAGATGAAGTTGTATGACAGCTACTCGAACCCACTGCAGTAGACCAAGCAAATTTTTCACAAACTTTGACCATAAAACTAAACTATTTTTAGAAAAGTTTTAGACACCCAGCTTCTGTAGATAGAAATTGTATGACAGCTACTCAACCCGTGGAGCAAACTGGCTGGATCTCAATAGTGATGACGGTTATCGCATAAAAACAAATTTTTGAAAATTTCGATTTATATTTTCGATCCATACCTTTGAGTCTAATTTAATATACCCTTTTGACCTATAGTCATACGGATATAAACATAAGGCATTAAAAAACCAAAGATTGTCAAAAAAGGATTGATGCGATACTTAAAAGTTTATTTAAAAGGTCAAGAATTTAGCAAAAATTGTGTTTTGCATAAAGTTAAATTAAAGTACCGTATGGTCTACGCCTAAACATTTGCGTTACATGAATGTATTTATAAAGCTCATTAAGCAACTAACATTTTTTGGTATTACTAGATTATTACGTTTGGTATTACTAGATTAAAAATATTCCTTTTAGGACTTTTGTTTGACAATTTAAATATATGGACCATGGAAGCTGTAAGTCCGAAACGAGTGCAGCGGGTGGGGGGTTTTGGTAGAATACCTTTTAAAACAGTGTAACGTTTTGTAAGAGTCAAACTATTTAAGCACATTTCAAAAACGACGGAAATGACTAAAAATTACTGTGTCGTAAAATTAGACTAGAATTAGACTTAGAAGAATAGACGTATAAATACACAACGCTACGTGTATTACAATCGAAATATTTACAATCGAAAAAATTCAATCTTAATTTTTTTTTAAATTGAGTTATAATCATATGAAAAATTAATGAATTTGTATGACTGCTAACACGATTCCGTCAATAGAACTTAATCAAGTTCAATTACTTATAAAAGTTCTAAGAGAGAAATAATTTAATTTAATAATATAACTCACAGATATAGAAATACCTTATAATGGAATATAAAATTTTTACAACATTTAACAAATAAAATGGTATTCATTGTTAAAAAACCTTGAACAATCTCATATTTAAATTGTATGTGGAATTCATAAATTATACCATGTTCAATCTATGAACTAGGACGAGGTTCTTCGAAGAAACCAGGTTCATGCGTGGTTTGTAACAAAGTTTTTCATATTTAAAATTGCTGTCAAAATGAACCAGGATTTAGAAAGTTCTAGTTAAGTTTATGGTAGATTTTATAACTAGATTTTAAAATGTCATTGTTTTTATTATTGAAAATAAAAAAATAGCCTTATTTTTTTTTTTTTAATTTTAAAAGAAAAATTTTATTTATTTTTTAATTAAATGTCGTAAAAAATTATAATCAAAAAAAATATGTTCTTGTTCTTTTTAATTTATTTTACAGTCAATTTTGTTTATTTATTTTATTTATAGTCAAATTAGTTTATTTACAGTCAAAAATATTGCTGTCATGGAAACGGCAATAAAACTAGGTTCATGCATAACGATAGTCTGAACGATTGAATTTAAAACTAGGTTGTTTAGTAGGTTTTTTGCGTAGTGTTAACATTATATTAGCCTAACATTTGGATAGTTAGTCCTTAAAAAAAAATTATTAAAAATTTATAGGTAAATTGAGTCAAAATTGAATTCTGTTCAAGAATATAGTTTATAATACTTACTTTTCTCATGTACCTGGTAGTTTTGCAAAAGTTTATTATAAAAACATTGTTTAAATTAAATTTTAAATATTTCCTGGGATTTTTCAGTTAGTTTTCATCTTATACTTATATCTTTTTAAAATCCAAAACTTTTTATATAGTAATTTTAGTGAATTGTATTTTTAGCGAATTCAGTACAGCATGCATTATTAATTTCCATGATACCTTATAATATGTAGGAAATACTGTTATTTATATTCAGATATTAGAAATTGAAACTATTATACAAATGCCATGAAATGAGAAAGCTTATCTTTAAAAAAATTCTACCATATCTACATAATCCAATTTTAGTATCCATTTTTTTGTAATACAAAAAAGCCATATAGGAAAAGGAAATGAAAGGGAGTTTGAATAGAAGACTTAAATTAAATTGTAAATTTATTTAAACTAATTATAAATAAATTTATTTTACATTATATAATAATTTACATATCCATTACTAATTCTTAAAATTTTTATTAAATATTTGCTATATGATTTTCCTTAAACAATTGCAAAAAAAAATTTCTCAATATTGTGATTAGATATCTTATACTATGTAAAAACTTATCTAAAAATACAATAATAAATTATAATTTCTAAGAATATACAAGTATATTTATAAAAACTTTTTAAAATATGATTTTTTTTTTTTTTTTTGTTGAATATCCTACAAATACCTTTTCTTTAATAACATTGATAAACTGTTCTACATTTATTAATATTCACATATTTATTTTAATAAAGATTTTGTATAAATTTACACATTAGTTTTAATCTTCTAATTTGTCCTTGGTTGTTTGGCCCCCTACGTTGAAAACCTTAAAATTATAAAACGTTTGAAATAAATGAATTAAAATTCAAATGCATACTTAGACATAACACTTCTGACTGCTACCGAGCAACAACCATCCATTTTCGAAATATATAAGTTATATTGAAATTTGTGTGCCTGTATTTTATTTGCCTGCATTTTGGAAAAGCCAGTTTTAACCCCTTTTATAGAATATTTATGTATATGTATATATAAGATTCTGAGTTAATATAGATATTAGACTTGGCTACAACATTAAAGTCTCAATATTTATAAAAAATACAGGCAAATGAAATACAGTAAAATGATAAAAAGAGTTCAGTAAGCCTCTGTTATTCTATTGGATATATTTTGTATTTTAACAACTCCAAGAAAAAGTCGAATTTTCAGCATTAAAAGCAAAAAGTAATAACTAGTACAATTAGTACATGCACTTAAATAAAGTTGAAATGCAGTAGACAAGAAACGTTTTTAATAAATAATACTACACAAGTTGCAATTAAAAGAATTTTTTGCCATCCCTCTCCACAAAAGCCACATAAGGTGTTAAAATATGTTTTAAGTAAATTTTTTTAGCCTGCATCTTGGAGAAAAGTTGTTTAGTTTTTTCATAGTAAAAATCCCGAAATAAATGTTCAAATACAATGATTGCATACTTTCAGGACTTTTCTTGAAAAAAAGATTCCTGGAATTTGGATTTTGCAAATGTGTTGTTCCTTAAAGAAACCTTTGAATTTAAATATTTTCCTGTTTATTTTTTTAATATAAATCAATCTTAACAAAATAAAAAAAATATTATGTACATATAAGTATATAGGTAAAATATATTATAAATATTATATAAAATTAATATAAAACTATATATTATAAAAATGAAACATTTAATGTCAAAAAATAAAAATGAATGACTAGAAAGTTCAGAACCATAATAAATATTATTTTATTTATTTGTTTTATTATATATTTTTTTTTTTTTTACATATATTCATTTATATCCATGAAGTCAAAAGTGATGAAAATATTTATATATATATAAAAGGAATCCCTTTCTATTTTACCTTATATATATATACATTTGTAACATCCGTATCCTTTAATATAATATTTAATATTTTCTTGTATATTTCATATTATATTTTGTTTTTTCTTAGATAATAGAACCAAAGGAAAAAAAAATAAATGAAACGGACATCATAAATTGATGAGGTCTATATACCGATAGTCCCAAAGGTCGATTTTCATATTTATAAATTTTGTATTTTTTTTATAAAATATATATATTATGTATATTGTGATTTTTTTTGCACAAACTCAAAAAATTTTGTAAAAACTGTACCTATATAGTTTCACTTCGTTTGTCCGTCGATTTGTCCCAATGTTTACAAAACTCTTACACCGTTTGAAATAAAGAAAAGAAATTACACCATGTAGACATTGCAAAAAAATTAATTTTCTGAAATAACTTTTTTATATAGCTTAACCCGTTATGGACTATAGCTCCTCAAAGTGCTGAAAAGCCCTAAATTTAAGATGTAAGTGACAAATGTTCTATAAGCTTTATACATAGTAAATGTAACACAAATGTAATGAGGTTGCCAAATAGTACTTTAATTTATAACTTAAACTCAAATTTTTTCAAAATTTTCTCCCTATTATAAATTCCAAACGTATTGAGTTAAAAACATGAAATTTTGAGAAGTTAGGCCTTAAAACTAACATTTTTAGTATAGCCGTCCGTTGAAGAGTTGCCTGAGATTAAAAATGACTGAAAATTTGCAAATTATTAACCTCTGACTTTGAGGTTAAGCTTCTTAGACTGTAACTCGAATAACTCTCCAAATTTGTTGAAAAAAAGACATACAAAAATTAGAGCTCCAAAATTATATTTTGACAAGAGTTAACACTGTTTTTAATTACAAAGGATTTCTTATAAAAAAATCAGAAAATGAAAAATAAATAACATAATTTTTCATAATCAGAGACACTTTTTCCAGTATTTTTATTAATATTCTGCAAAAAGCGGATATCGCGACTTCGCTACTAACAAGAACCGGTTTTAGAGCTGGCTTCAAAAATAGAAAATTACACGCCTTTTACAGAATTGTATCTTATTAGTATTAATAATTAATATATACTATAATTTTGGAAAATTGTTTTTTGGACAAAAATGATGAGGCTTAGATTCGCATAGCGATTTGGTCTACTTTACAGAATCGGAAACGTAATTGCAAATTTATTATAGCCTGAGAAAAACTATGGTACTTTATACCGGTACCTTATAAAAAATTAAAACAAAACGGAAATAAAATTTTCATACAATATTGTGCATAATGTCAATTGACATTTTGATTAATTCAATATATTGACATTATAAATCTTTTGAAACACGCATAATGTCAATTGATTTAATGCGCGCTTCAAGTGCGTATAATACAAAATTGATATTATCTAAGTTGACATTATGCGGCTACCCATGCGTTTTACCCACAACTTAATATACAAGACTTTTTAATTTTGATATTTTTGTAAAACCCCTTGGTTTTTTTCATTATTTGTTTCTTTTTTTTTATTATATATTGCTCTTTTTCGATTTTGCCTTTTTTATAATATATTTTTTTATATAAAATTCGATTTTCTGTCATGGTCCTGACATAATGAGAAAATTTCATTTTTGGATTCTGTGCCTGTTGTTTTCGCTTTTTTCCATTTCATTTTCCTGGAAGGAATAATAAATTCTTCGGAGACAGACAGAACAAAAACAAAAAACCCAATCGAAAAAAAAACGTTATATTAAAATTGATGCCGAAAGATATACATATATAAATAAATATATATATTAATTTTATTAAAATATATTATTAAACAAATGTTATGGGGCAAACTTTGAATTATTTTCTAAGAAAACATGAAAACTTGTTAGGTGTTGGATGATTAAAAATGGTTAGCAATTTCAATTCAAAAGATTTTCCCAAAGTTTGAAATCAAGTTAAGAGCAGAATTAATTAGAAGAGTGAGCAGCTTTTGATTTATATTAAAGTATATTTGGAAATTTTCGAAATAAATGAATTTCGAGTTATTCGGTAAATTACCAAGATCAATCTTCTACCACTTACAATGTCATAACGTAATGTATCAGATTTTACTTTTTAGATGTTTGCTTTTTTTCTAAAGTTAAATATTTAAAAAAATTTTCAAAAACAATATAATAAATTTTAATTCAATTAATCGAATTATTCAATTATGTTTTGACATATTTCACAAATATTACAGTTCTGAGTCCCTGATGCGTTAGATATTACTAAATTAAACATTTTTGTGAAAGGACTCTATTTTTCATCTTGAAATCGGATTTAAGAGAGCAGTAGTTTTAATTGGTTAAACTTCAACTCCATCCTGAGGAACCACATAAAGCTACTCTCGATAGTGTCTATACTTGACACCCATCTGCTAAAAAAGATGTTGATTCCCATTGTAAAAATTGTGCACTAATTATAATTTTAATTAAAATCCTTTGTAATTCGATTTTCATTATTTTAAAATTTTTTTATAAATTTTCATGGATTAACCTTATGGTTGGACAGGAAATACAACAAGATACTATATTAAAAGATACTAAATTGAAAGAGAAATTGTTCAAATTTAACATTAAATCAATTCTGGAGTGATGATGAAAAGCTTTGATCACAAAAATAAAAGAAAATAAAAGCAGGAAACACAATTAAATCATTGACCTGTAAAAATATTGGGATTCTATATTTTTCTATAATTTAAAAGAAAAAAATTCAAAATAGAAAATATAAATTAGTTAGTTATATATTAAGAAAAAAATGGAAACTCTGAAAACGTGTAGGTGTTTATAAAACAAATGAAAAATTGTTTTTTCTTTATACTTAACACATTAAATTGATTAGCTTGATTTGAATTTGAAAATAGATAATATATAGTTAAATAATATAAATATTAATTTCTGTAGAAATTACAATTAAACGTCAAAATTAAACAAAATATGAAATTCGAAAAACTATCAAAAGTAATAATTGAATTTAATTGCTTTTAAAATAAATGAATATTGATATGACATTTATTAAAATACTAGCTAATACTTAGTACGCGTTGCTGCTTGTTCCTTCGTAGCCTCTTAATAAGTTTGAAATTGAAGTTGATGTTATTGATAAAAATTAACACAAAACTTGCAAATTGTGTAAATGACAATTACACATGGGAAATTGTGACATTTTTGAAAAAAATTGTGCGTTCTTTTATGTCAAAGTGTAACAATTACCGTAATTTATATTCAAAATTCTTTTTGGTGACTCGTTGTTCCAAATGGGTTAACGAAGTCTGTTAATAAAATCAACTCCATTGTCAAAGGCAATACGTATACAAAATTTGAAGTCAATAGGTCAAACCGCATACTTGCTTGCACCGTATTTATATTTTTTATAATTACCCGTATTTTTATTTTTTATAATTACCGTAATTTATATTCAAAATTCTTTTTGGTGACTCGTTGTTCCAAATGGGTTAACGAAGTCTGTTAATAAAATCAACTCCATTGTCAAAGGTAATACGTATACAAAATTTGAAGTCAATAGGTCAAACCGCATACTTGCTTGCACCGCAACACCAGTTTTGCGATCCGATAGAGCAAAACAGTTAGCCCAGAAACACTTTCCGCACACAAAAATCCTTTTTTACAAATTTTCAACATAACAATCTGAGGATAGTTTAGGAGTCTAACAAACCGCATTCAAATAAACATACAAATCTGACCGATAGCTCAGTGGTAAAGTGGCGGCTTTTCAATCGGAAAGTCTCGGGTTCAAATCCTGGTCAAATTATATCTAATAAAAAAATATAGTGTATATTACAATTATTTAATAATAACTACAAATGCCAAATCGGCAAAGGATTAATATTATCAGAAAATATTTACTATTGTCTGGTACTACAAATAAATAAATAAATAAAAAAACAAACAAAGAAATAAACATTCGCTTTTACATGTCAATAGATTTCTTCATTTCATAAAATTATATAGAAGTACTTCAGGTAGATACATGAAATTTATATATCTGTATTTGAAATCATAAAAATCTATAACTTAATAATCTAGCAATTTATATATTTAAGATCTTCTATTAATTAGTTAATTTTAATTTCTATTATGCTACTTAATAAATAACTAATCCTTTAGTTCAATTTATATTTTTTAAATTATATTCACATGTTCAAAATTCATATTCTTTATTCAATTCTTGTTTTTATATTAAATCTTTAGACCCGTATTTTTTTTGTTTTCAACAGTTTGATCAAATATTTTCCTTAAATTTATTGTGTTCCAAAATCTTGAAGTTCGTGCAACTTCGCCATGTTCTTCTAGTATACTATAAGGGTGTATACCTATGTAATCGCTAATTTTATTTCTAAATCTTACAGCTAAATATAGGTCCACTATAGGGGTATATATTAATATAATGTTTGTAACCACTAAAATAAAGTAATCTAGATATATAAAAGGAAAAGCTTATATATTTTTGCTCAGCATCACCTTCTAAATCGACTTAGCGTTGTCCAACCGTCTATGGAGCTTATAATCACATCAAGGTCTAACGAGAAAATCTCCAAAACCAATAAAGATGGAGTCTTCAAATTTGATAGACAGGTGTTTCTTGTTATTGTTCGTGAAATTTTGGAGTGGTGTTTCAAATACCTCCCACGTACTTTCAAGTTATAATAACCATATCTTTGAAAATAATAAAGAAAGGAAGTTTTAAATTTGTCACAAACGTGTTTTCATTAAATTTCCAAATTTGGAATGAATTGTGGTGATGATTCTAGTACGCCTCATACACCTATGAAGACCTCATAAACAGATATCCAAAAGTAATAAATATAGAAATCTAAAATTTGGTTCAAGGTAGTTTTGATTACTTTGCTTATTACTCCTGATATGAGTTTTCGTTTGCATTCGTTTAACTGTCAATTTATTTTGACAGTTGTAGAGTTGTAGAGTATTATTAAGTCGGTTGTATTGACTTAATATTGTTTCATTACATGTTTAAAAATGGGTTAGCTAGGTATATTAAAAATTTTTGATATTACAGAAGTATATTGCCTGTTTTTTTTTATATTTAATTCATGATACTTTATTGCCCTAATCAAAATTAATAATATTAATAATAGCTATTTTCTGCCTCTTCAAAAATTAAGATACAATTTTTGACATTTATTTTATGTTTTTTATTTATATGTTACATTTCATTTTTTTCATTTCAAATTTAATTGACTTGAAAAATATTTTATTTTTTTTTATTCTATTAATAACTTTAATATCTTATTGTTTTAATTCAATTTTTTTTTATAATATTATTTTTTTAACAATCAGAAAATCTTTTTTTTATTTTGTATTTTTGATGATCTTGATAAAAGAAAAATAATATACAAGATAACAGAATAATAAGATAATCAAAATTACAAAAAACACAGAGTATGAAAATGAAGTATAGCTAATAAACCTAATAATCATATTTTATGATTGATGATTATTGTTAAAAGGAAAGCAAAAAAAAAAACAAATTGAAAGCAGAAGCTCACTGCCATATTTTCTTATAATAAAATTTAATGATTTTTTTTTTTTATGTATCTATAAGATACTTTCCTTTGAAAAATAAAAATTTTTCTGTTACTTTTTATACCCGTGCATATAAATAAGGCCATGGGTATATTAAACAACTCCTCCGTTTGTAACATATCGATCTAGATAAGCTAGATATAGTATCAAAAGTACGTATCGGATCAGTAGATATTAAAACAAAAAGCGATCCCGTAAAATGTGTTTGTCCGCCCGTCTGCCAGCACGATAATTTAAAAACTAAAGGGGAGCAAGAGTTTTGAAACTTACATTTAGTTTTAAGACAATTTGTAAGTTCCCTGGTGTTTTTGGTTAAAATCGGACAAAGGCTTCGGGTAGCTGCCGTACAAATTTTTTGAATTGATATGAATATCTTTAAAACTAAAAACTAAATAGAAACTAAAAATAGAAAACAAAACAAAGTGTTGTTAAATTATTAATCATTTAACAGTGTAGTGGTTAGGTCGTCGGTCAAAATTTAAATGTATCGGTTCAAACTTCGGTCGAATTAAATATTTTTTATATACTTTTATTTTTTACATTTTTTTATTTATACTTTTATTTTTTTTGCGTGTCTATGGGTTTATTTTTCATTCTGTCAATTAATGATACATTAATATTAGAATCTGACCATAATTTTATAAGAATTGTATGGTGCTACGGTTAACGAAGTGGCTTCGGATGTAAAATAATGTGAGTTCGATCCTCCTTAAAAGATAAACTTTTTTTAAATTCATCTTTTTTTTTATTTAATCTTTTTGTAATTAAATATAAAAAAAACAAATTTATTATACCCTTTGACTATATAGTCATACGGGTATAAATATTTAGATTTTTCTGTCAACAGTTTAATTGTAAACCAAAGTAGGTAACTACATCATATAAAATTTGTTATTTTTTATATGAGGAATTGTTATTTATTTTATACATTATAGTAGGTGTGCTCCGGTATCTAAAAGTTGACAAGGGCAACTATAATCTTCCTCGTTTATATATGGAATCATTAAGTTCTTATCTTTATAAAAAAAAATTCAATTATATACAAACATATATATTATATACATCTACTATATACATATATTCTGTATAATATAAATGTATAGTTGTAAATGCTATTATTAAGATATTTACAATAAGTTAAGACAACAAGATTATATGGTGCGACATAAATTCTCATTAAAAAAATAAAAAAAAAAAAAAAAAAAAATAACAAAAAAAAATTAAATAATGAAAATTCCCATCGGCAATCTGTCAATTAATCTTAATTCTAAGTTGATATATTTTTGAGAAAATAGAAAAACAAATATTTTATGAAGTATAATAATAAAAAGTATATTTCCTTCTATCTATCTTATTTCTATCAAATGCAATATCTTAGAATTATACAAAGAAACATATTATACCATATAGATATTATATAAATATTTGATTTTCTTTTATCTTATATGTCTTCTTTAATAATAGATATTAAAAAAGTGAAAGTTTGACCATTCGTATAATATAAATTATATTGGAAATTAATTCTCTTTTTAAAAATTATCTAAGTCTTTATGTTCACAAATTATGAACAAATTAGACTATTAAAGCTTACAAAGTTGTATCCCAACTAATTAATATAGATCCGTTTAAAGCAACTTATAGTTCTAAAAAGTCACATATATTTCTGTGGTCACAAACATTAATAGCCAAAGTCGACTTTGGTCAAAATGCTTTATTGATATTACCGTGATGTCCGCACCAATATGTGTTACCTCACAAAATTTGGTGCTTCTAGCTTGAAAAATGCAGAAGTTATAACCTAAAAACTCAATGACCAAAGTCAGTTTTTAACAGGTATGACTTGCAATAACAACCAAACTTAAAAATTTAGTTACCTAAATTGACTTTAGTTTTTATTCAAAATGTTTATTTTAAAAATTGATATTAATTTTTTATCAAAAATCTTCTAAAGTCCAGTTTGGCTGTTATTCCAATTTTATGAAATAAGTTTTTTATTTTTGAAAACAGCTAAAGTTCGATTTTGGCTGTTATTCAAAAAAATAAAATATGTTTAATTTTTCTAAAATCAACTTTAGTTGTTATTCCAAACTTTGTATGAAACATTTAAAACTCCTACTTCTACTTTGGTTGTTTTTCTTTATACCCGTGCATACATATATGACATCGGGTATATTAAAATTGCTTCTCCGTTTGTAACGCATCGACCTAGACGAGCTAGATATAGTGTCAAGGGTACGTATCGGCTCAGAATCGAAAAATGAGTCGATCTAGCTATGTGTGTCTGTCCGTCTGTGTGTCAGCACGATAACTCAAAAACTAAAAGAGCTACAGTTTTGAAATTTTCACAAAATATTTTTCAATCAATTTCTATGTTCCCTATTTTTTTTTTGTTTTTTTTTTTTTTTTGTAGATAACGATTTCGAGTTAGAATTTCATATGATTTGTAGTTTATTTAAGATAAGCAAAAAAGAACACAAAGATTTTTTTTAAGTAAATGGCTTATTGATATTGATAGAAATAATCATTATGAATATGATGATTATTATCTATCTGATGATCATTATATGAATATGATCATATGAAGCTTATTTTGCTTAAGTTGAATATATTCGTGAATTAAAAATTGATTAAAAGAGATAGAATTGAAAAATTAGAGCTAGAGTTTTGAAATTCACACAAAACATTTTTTGGACATTTTTGAGGTTCCCTATTCTTTTTGGTTAAGACCAGACCAAGGTTTCGGAGAGCTGCCACACAACTTGTTTAAACCAATATGGATTTCTTCAAAAGTAATTATACCAGGAAAACGAAAATTACACACGGTTAGTCTTATATGAAGTTTCAAAATGTTACGGCTGCATTTTCGGCGGGCTGCCATACAACTTCTTGGCATCAATATGAATTTCTTGGAAACTTATTATACTACGAGAATGAAAATTACACACTGTTAGTTATATTATAATGAATCGAGCACTTATATGAAGTTTCAAAATGTTACGGCCCCATTTTGGGGGGGGTGCCATACAACTTCTTTGCACCAATATGAATTTCTTTAAAACTAATTATACTACGAGGATGAAAATTATACACGATTAGTTATATAATGAATCGAGCTCTTATATGGAATTTCAAAATGTTACGGCCCCATTTTCGGGCAGCTGCCATGCCAAGTTGTCAATTCGATAACTGTGAATCTAATGAAGCTACGAGGTTAAAATTAAAACTGGGCAGGTAAAGTACTAGGGCAAGTTAGTTTGCAAAGTTGAACATCATCCGGACCAACTTTTAGGGTTTTTTTTTGTTTTTAAGCAAAAATTATGGTACCTATAATGAATTAAAAATTTAATTTTTTTTTGTTGTTATTTTTTTTTTAAGCATAATTTATAATAATAAGTTACCTATATACCTACTTTGTTATATTTTTTTTTGTAATATTTATAATAGCATAAGGGAAATAAATAACGGTTAGTGGGTATGCACGCGTATCTAAAAGTTGACAAGGGCAACTATAATCTTCCTCGTTATTTATTAAAATTTAAATTTGGTGCTAACTTTAGTTTGGTCGTTATTTCAAATGTAATTTAGAAAAAAACTGTATTTATATACAATTTGGTTGTTATTCCAAATATTTTTTCTTCATAAAAAATTTCTTAACTCAAGTTTGGTTAATTATACCCGTATGACTATATAGTCTAAGGGTATAATAAATTTGCCATTACGTTTGTGACGCAGAGAAGGAGGAGGGGTAGATATATATAATTTTGCAGTAACTTTGGCCATTATATACTAAACTATTTTTTGCAAAATTTCAGACACCCAGCTTGCATAGGTATAGAGTAATGCTCATATAAAAAAAGAAGTTGTATGGCAGTTACCCGAACCCATGGACCAAAATGGCTGGATTTAAATAGCGATGACGGCTATTGCAAAAAAACGAATTTGCGAAAATTTCGTAATCCTAGCTCCTTTACTTTTTGAGTTCTCGTGATGACGGACGGACGGACGGGCATACATATCTGCGTCACAAACGTAATGGCAAATTTATTATACCCTTTGACTATATAGTCATACGGGTATAAACAAGTAATTGAAGAAAAAAGTCTAAAAGCGCAAAAACAATTTTAGAATGAGTTAAAAAATATTATGTATATTTGTATATATGTACTATTATTGTAGATAAAAGAAGTAATGTCAAATTTAAAATTTAACAGCATCTATTTAAAAATATTACCTAGGTAACAATTATTATTATTATATCAATAAAAATAATAAGATATAGAAGAATAATTGTCAAATTTGTCCCAGCATCATTTGACATAAATTTAAAAAAATTGTTTTACGCATTCACATTAACTTTTTTTTAAACATACGTAACTATGCTTTTGCAATTTTTGTTTTGAAATGATAAAACATACAATATTTATAAAATATTTGGTAAACATGCATTGCTAATAATAATAATAATAAAAATAATAATAATAAAAATAAAGATATAGAAGAATAATTGTCAAATTTGACCCAGCATCATTTGACATGAATTCAATTTTTGTTTTGAAATGATAAAACATACAATTATTATAAAATATTTGGTAAACATGCATTGTTAATAATAGTAATAATAATAATAATAATAATAATACTAATAATAATTATAATAATAATAATAATAATAATAATATAATAATTTTTTTTTTTTTTTTTTTTTTTTTAATTTATAGTTCTTTTTTAATTTAACAAATAAGAAGAACAAAAACTTAACACTAAATCAAAATTCATGTTATACCCTAAAGCGAGCTTACAACAAATCAGAATTAAAAAAAAAAATTACAAACAATTATCAACAATATTAGTAATGAAATTAATGAAAAAAATAATAAAAAAACATGTAATGAAATAGAAAAAAACAACAACAAAACTAAAACTAACTTACATACTAATGATCACTGGTTAGTGTTGTAAACCAGCAAGTCAGGATTGTGACTACCATGGTGGTATAACAAAAGTTCACCATCAGAAAACAGTGAATTATTATTAGACAAGTGAAATATAAATGAAGGCGAAAAATATTTAACGTTTTCAGAAAAAGGTTCGATCAAGCCACGAATAAAACGATTTTCGTGATTAAAACAATTAGCGAAAAATTTAAGATTAATTTTAGTTAAGAATCTATCGATTCTATTGATTCCAGATTGTTCATATAGTAGACTATTATTAATATATAAGTAAGAGCCACGCTGTCTATGAAAGCCTCCAGCACGACGAATTATCTTTCTTTCAAGTAAGCGTAATCTCTCAACTTGATGAGCTGAAACTAAAGTAGGATTAAGCCACACCATAGAAGCGTGTTGAATAATAGACCGAATATAGACTTTATAAATAAACAAACGAAATTTAGGTTCCAAAAACTGACTAAACATTACTTTAGAGATTTGAAAAGAAGCGGAGTTAACTTTATATATAATTTTATTAATATGGGAAATAAATTTGAAATTTGAGGAAAAAATAACACCTAAATACTTAAATTGCTTACTGGGTAAGATCACAATATTATTTAAAACGATTTTTTGTTTTAATTTTAACCGCTTTACCAAAGATGGGGAAACAGCTTTGACCCCTATGATATTAATAAGCTCAGTTTTACTTACATTTATTTTAAGCTTCCAACTAGTATAGTAATCATTCAAAGTATTTAAATAATTATTTAATATCTGAGATGTAACTAAAGGTGCTTTGTGTGAGATATAAAGTAAAATATCATCCGCAAACTGCAAAATTTGAACTAATAATGTAGTAGGAATATCAGCCAAATATGTATTAAATAATTTTGGGCCTAAGACAGAACCTTGAGGAACTCCAGCAACAAAATTACGAACGGTAGAAGAATTACTTCGACCAACAACAAAAGTTCTATCAGTCAGATAATGGCGTATAATGTTAATTATATGTGTATTGACACCAAACCTAACCAATTTATGAAGGAGACCCTTATGCCATACAGTATCAAAGGCACTTTGAATGTCTAAAGCTAACGCCGTTGTTATGCACCCATTGTTCAATCCTTTGGCTACATCAGAGGTAAATCGTGACAAAGGATGATTAGTAGATTTTTTATTAACAAAACCAAATTGAAAGGGTGGTAAAATAGATTATAATAATATAATAATTAAAAATAGAATATAGTTTTATTATTATTGGCCCTAATTTAGCTAATTTATTAAAACTTGATAGAAAATAATTGGTTTTCTAAGACTTTGATAAGAATAATAGTATAATATACTACTATTATATTAGTACCTACATATTTTCACTATTTCCAAATAAAACAAGTGATGAAAAAAAACCAAGGGTTTTTAAAAAAGCACATTTTCAAAATAATATAGTGTTTCATACTAAGTATTTTATCGGAATATAATGTTGAAGCTTCAATATTAACGTTTAATTTAGGAAATATATACGTTGGTGACTAAGTTACTGCTTACCTATAATAACAGTAAATTTTTAAGTCCTGGTAGCCCCTGTATGGGGAAGGTTGCCAAATTTCTCAAGGATATAATGCTCACTACTCCCCTTCCTACAAACTTTTTTAGGTTCTAGGAATTAAATTGTGAATTCCACCAAAATTTGGAATTTTTCTTAGAATTTTACTATTTAGGCAAAAATGGGTAAAACTGAGAGACACTTTCTTCAATTTAAAGAACCCCTTTCAAATTTAAGAAAAACCTTTAACATATGTTAAAATATAATGTTAGACCTTTACATTTTGTATATTAAGGACAAAATATTTAAACAGGTATTCAAGTTACAGGTGTTTAAAAATAGCAAAATTTCAATTTTCGAGCCCTGATAAAGGGCTTGACAAAAAATTTTGTTAACCGACCCCTACTAATTTCTGGGTATCTAACTTCTCCCAAAATTTCAAGACCCTTGTTTTTTTCTAGTTATATACAAAATTCAAAGCTCTATAATTATATTTCTACATGTGTTAAAGGTTTTTCTTAATTTTGAAGGGCGACGAAGCTACAGCCCCTGCAAATTCCAAAAAAGCCCTATATTTAAATTGATATAACAAGAGTTCTGTTAGGTTTATTTTCAATCGAAAAACGGTAAAAGAGAGGTGCTTTTATAGGCTTTACAAAAACATGTCACTTAAATGTATAGGATTGCAATCCGGTACTAAAATTTACCATTATATAAAACTCAATTTTTGCAAAATTTTTGGTCCCATATATCTCCTAAACGGTTTAAGAAAGGGTCCTGAAATTTTGGGAGATGTTAGGTCCTCAAAAATTAGTAGGAGTCGGTTAACAAAAGTTTTTTGTCGAGCCCTTTATTTAGGAGCTATAAGGACTCGAAAATTGAAATTTTGCTATTTTTAAGCACCTGTAACTTGAATACCTGTCCAATTTTTTTTTTTATTAATATACAAAATTTAAAGGCCCAACATTATATTTTAACATATGTTAAAGGTTTTTCTTAAATTTAAAAGCGGTTCCTTAAATTGAAGAAAGTGTCTCTCAGTTTTACCCAGTTTTGCTTAGATTGAATAATTCTAAGTAAAATTCCAAAATTTTGTGGAATTCACAATTTAATTCCTAGAATCTAATGGAGATCCTTGAGAAACTTGGCAACCTTCCCCATTGAAAGGCTATAACAACTTTAAATAAAAACTTTACTGTTAGCAGTAAACTTTATAAGTAAGCAGTAACTATTTCCAAGTAAATATTTCCAAAGTTAAACTCAATATGTAATACAATATAAATTTGAAAATGTGCTTTTTTAAAAACCCTTGGTTTTTTGTCATCACTTATTTTAAATTTATGTTAAAAAGTCATTAGAACGGGACAAGGTGTTTTGGTAAATTTATTTTTTAAATTTGTAAGAAATTGACAAACAACAATTGTTTTATAGTTTATTATTTTTATTTTATCATCAGGATAGGAAAAAAATATAAACATGTCGTAGTTTTCTGGTACATCATACTTATAATGAATATAAAATTATTTTGCATTCTTCTACGAAAAAACAAACACCAAAATAGTTTTGACATTAATCGATGCATAATTTTGTTTTATAAAATCCAAAACAAAAATCTTTTCTGAAATTTTTTAGATATTATTAATTTTTGTTGTCAGTTTAAGTACCTACTATGTAGTTCACTTTTACAATTTGAATGAAACTTTGTTGACAAGAGTAAAACAGCTATTATGTAAAATGTACTTAAGAACTTGATTTTTAACCTGAGATATTATACCAAATTTACTTTAAGCAAAGGAAAATTAAATAAAAGTATTAATAAATATTTTGTAAAATTACTTTTAAATAAATTTTTCTAAAGTTATACATAAATTAAATTTTTAAAAAGTTATCAATTACAAAATTTAGTTTTTTAAATAAAATTATTTATACTTTATTTAAAATAAAGCTCTTTTATTTTTTAAACTTGACATGTATTTACATTAAACTTAAGAAGAGTTCAAGATTTGCATTAATTGCTAATGTTTATAAATATGAAAATACTTTTTTTGTAGAGCAATAAATTAATTTTTAAATTTATTAGATATACATTTTTTTATTTAATAATTCGCATTTCATTATCACTAACAAACTTATTACCATATATAACTCTAAATTAACATCTATTCAAAATTATAATATTTTATTTTCAAAAATATTAAAATATTATATTTCCTTTTCTTTACTTTTATTAACCTTTTCGAAAATAATTAAAAGTTTAAAGTCACCCTTATAATACGAATTTTCAAATAAAATGAAACCTTTTTCAAAAATAATGAAACATTTTGCAATAAAATGAAGCCTCAAGTACATTTCATATTTTTGGAAATAGTTTCATTAACTTTGCAATAGGTGGCATTTTATTTGAAAATGTTTTATTTAATTTTTTTTTATTTTGAACTTTTAAATTTTATAATTTTATTTGACACATGGTTATAAAATCAGAAGAGAAAGTAAATGAAATAGCAATATACAAAAATAGAAAACATGCGCAAATATTACCTCATTAATTATTTATATCATGCTGTACTCTATAAGTATACAGCATTTTGACGATAAACTCTTGACAATTTGTTGAACTTTTAAATTTTCTTAATAAAATTAGCTTACTAAAATTAATTTTCTTCTAAGATTTAGGCAATTTTACAAGACAACAAGCCAAAGTCAGGAAATTATTTTTCAAATCATAATTTATTTCATTTGGAATAACAACCAAACTCTAAATAGGAGTTTTATTATCAAATTGTTAAAATTGGAATAACAGCCAAACTTCAGTTAGGAATTTTTAAACTAAAATTATAAAAAAGGTAAAACAGCCAAACTAGACTTTGATCTCCAAATTTTAAAATTTTGCAAAAGGATTAAGATCCAAAGTCTGTTTTTTTTAATTATAACTGTTAATTAAATTAATTATTTCAAGTATAATTTCGTCAAAGAAGCATGTCTCTATCTCAATTACCTGATTTCAGAGAACAATTTTAATTTTAAAATTGATCTGTACAAAATCCATATTCTACTAACTAAAACTTGTATCTAATTTTCGAATCGACCCAGCTACCATTTGCCATTGGGTTTAAACTGATATAATCAAGAATTAGAATTTTTTTTATGTGCTTACTGGTCAAATTTTAGGCTAATAAGCCTGTCTATACCATAGGTAGATGTTAGCGAACAAAGGGGATCCATTATATTCTTTTTATTGGAATAGATCTTAATGAATTCCACATACAATTTAAACATTAGGTAATGCTAGGCCTAATAAGATGTAGAAGCATCTTAGATTTTCAAAAAACACTATTAATTCTATATGTTATATAAACTGCCCAGCCGATTTTTATGAAAATTTGTATATAGGGGTTTTTGGGTACGGAAAGAAATCGTGGCCCAAAAATTTTGCTCTAACGGACCGCCAAGTTGGGGCTGTGGTGCAAGTATTTAAACTTCTTTGTTCTAAAATGAAACGGTTTGACCGATTGACTTCAAATTTTGTATACGTGTTGCTCTTTGAGAATTGAGTAGACACTATTAACAGTTTTGGAATTTGTTAACCCATGTCGGGCCGACGGGTGGTCAAAAAAAATTTTGGGTCCAAATTTTGTCCGATTTTACGAAATTCTGCTTTGGCTTAAAAGAAAGCCCCAAAAAAAATTTTGTTGAGTTCCATTAACCCATTGCGGCCCAACAGCTTTTTATAGGTTTTTTCAATACTTTTCTCTAAATTCGAAACGGTTTGACCGATTGACTTCAAATTTTGTATACGTGATGCTCTTTGAGAATTGAGTAGACACTATTAATTGTTTTGGAATTTGTTAATCCATGTCGGGCCGACGGGTGGTTAAAAAAAATTTTGGGCCTAAATTTTGTCCGATTTACGAAATTCTGCTTTGGGTTAAAAGAAAACCCCAAAAAAATTTTGTTGAGTTCCATTAACCCATTGCGGCCCAACAGCTTTTTATAGGTTTTTTCAATACTTTACTCTAAATTCGAAACGGTTTAACCAATTGACTTCAAATTTTGTATACGTGATGCTCCTTGAGATTTGAGTTGACAATATAAACAGTTTTGGAATTTGTTAACCCATGTTGAGCCGACGGGTGGTAAAAAAAAATTTTGGGTCCAAATTTTGTCCGATTTTACGAAATTCTGCTTTGGCTTTAAAGAAAGCCCCAAAAAAAATTTTATTGTATTGCATTAACCCATTGGGGCCCAACAGCTTTTTATAGGTTTTTTCAATACTTAACTCTAAATTATTAAAAAAAAAACCGATTGACTTCAAATTTTGTATAAGTGCTCCCCTATGAGAATTGAGTTGACACTATTAACAGATTTAGAATTTGTTAACCCATGTCGGCCCGATGGTTGGTTAAAATAATTTTGGAAGCTAATATTGTCAAAATTTGCGAAGTACTGCTTTGGCTAAAAAGAAAGCGTCAAAAAAATTTTGTTGAGTGATTTGGAAGCAAATTACGTCCAATTTTGCGCAATACTGCTTTGCCCAAAGAGAAAGTGTAGTTCCGTTAACCCAGTGGGGCAAAGTGGCTTTTAATAGATTTTTGCGTTACTTAACTCTAAATTAGAAACGATTTGACCGGTTGACCTCAAATTTTATATGTGTGAAGCAACTTGAAAATGGAGTTGAGACTGTTAACAGTCGGTGCTACGATTGGTCAAAAAAATTTTTTTGGAAGTAAATTACGTCAAATTTTTGGAAAGTAGTTTGTACTGCTTTGAATTACAGAAAGTTTCAAAAAATCCTAGGATAATCCTAGAAAAATCGTTTTAAAAAGATTGCTTTCAAACATTTTAAAATTTACATGTGTAAACCGTGTGTAATTTTTGTGTTAACTTTTTGCAGTAATATCAACTTTAATTAAACTTCCATTGAGAGGCGCAGCAACGCGCACCGGGTACAAAGCGCAAGTGTTATTAATTTTTGGCTATGTCATTAATTTGAAAGTAATGAGGAATATGTTATAGCTGAGTCGAGGTCGAAAGTCAGATAAAAGTTTTTTTACTTTTACCGGAAACGAAGCCGCGTCGTTTGAATGAAAGATCGGCTATTTAATCCCAGTCCAACCCAGCCGTTCGAAATAAGTTAAAATTTTCAAAGAGGCGCAGCAACGCGCAAGTGTTATTAATTTTTGGCTATGTCATTAATTTGAAAGTAATGAGGAATATGTTATAGCTGAGTCGAGGTCGAAAGTCAGATAAAAGTTTTTTTACTTTTACCGGAAACGAAGCCGCGTCGTTTGAATGAAAGATCGGCTATTTAATCCCAGTCCAACCCAGCCGTTCGAATTAAGTTAAAATTTTCAAACAATCTATTAATAAAGTTTTTACAGCTAATTTTTGTATACAACAGTGTGCGGATTAGTTATTGAAACAGAACATTTCTTATTGTATTGAAGTCTGTATATGAGTAGTATGAGTAGTAAACATTTTTTGTAAATGTTCGGCTTTCGGAAGTTTTTCCAAACTTTAAACAAATAATAGCAAAACAATAGCATAAAATTAATTTTTAAAGTGTAGTAAAATTAGAATATATTGTGTATGTATATATTTCTTTTATGAAAAATGTTTAATTTATTAATTCTCTTTTTATATACCTAATTTTTTATTTCAATAATTTAGAAAAATTACTGTTATATTTTATAATAATTGTAAAAAGTTTTTTTTTATTTTTTATAATTTTTGTCATCAATTTAATTTAGAATTATTTGAAAAAATTTATAATGGATATTACACAAATATTAAATACCTAATTTGATTTGTTTAAATTAGTGACCAAAGGTCAGTTAAGATAACAATTTATATATTTTATAATGAACCCAGTAATAATTAATTTTATTATTATTAATGTTAGGTAAATTAAATTTATGTAAAATATGTATGTATTATATAGGTATTTATATATTTTTTATCAGATTTAATATTAAAATAATAAGATTATCATGAGATTTAGACAAGAATTGGTAAAAAACCAAGAAGGGAGGAACTTAAAATATAGTATATCTTTTATTTGAAATCTTGTAGGCATTATATTCAGACCTGTTTTTGCAAAAAATGTAATATCAATTAATTTCGATTAATTCTACTAAAAGAATGAAAATACAAATTAATTTAACTTGGCTTATGGAAATTTGTTTGTCATGCGCTCATCACGTTTATGAAAGCATATTCCACCAAATGTGTTCCCCAAAGTACATAATGTTTGTATGGACTCATAATTCTAAAATCCTTCCATATTCCCATCCCTTTTACCAAACGGTGCATTTGTATCACAGCCACTTAGCCTAAAGTTTATTTCAAAATGAGTGTGGTTATAGTCACACACTATCCAAAAAATCACCGTACAGTTTCAACGTGTGACTTTTGAGCTTTTCATTCCTTGGTAAAAAAAAGAAAAAAAAAATATTAAAATTATATTTTAGTTTTCATTTGAATGTCTCAAAAATTTAAGGTATGTAGAATTAATGCAAAACGAGGAAATACAGTTATTAAAATAATACCAAATTTGATCTAAGTCTCCAATTTTAGTCTAATTTCGAGTTTAAAGAAATTATTTAATTTAATGCATAAACTTTCATAAATTTTAAGGAGACCTTTTACAAACAAGAAAAATTGTTGGGATAATAACTAGCTGAAGCTCTAATGTGGACATTTAAAATCTCCGAAACAGCTGGCAACACAAAAAATATTGTTTTAAATATCTCATTCTTATTTTCAAAATTCTACCCCTTAAAATTTCAAGTTTTAATCTTGAATCGTAAATAGTCAACAAATTTACGAAAATTAAGTTTCGGTTAACTTTAAATTTAAAACACACTATATATTATATATTTTTATATAACATATTTAGAAAAATCATGAAACCACCTGTTGTTTGGAGTTTCCAGATTAAAAGTATCTTTTCAGAACTTTTGTTATGATAATTTAAATACAGGACTTTGGATGACTAGTAGCTTTGTAACGGGTATGATTAAAATTTGATTACTAAATTTTCGTAAAAGGTTTGTAAGCACTTGGATGGATGAATGGTGAAACGGATAGAGTGGAACTATAAAAATGACACATTTATAACAAATTTCACTTTAATTAGAAAAATATATTTTGCTTTAAATAGTTTAATATCCGGCCGGTGGGGTAGTCGTTCGGAAATTAGAACGTCGAGCTTTCAATCAAAAGGTTTCGGTCTCAAACCCAGGTCAGATCGTAAGAAAAAAATATAACTTCTAATTTATCTATATATATAAAAGCGAAAGTATTTTTATTTGTTTGTTTGTTTGTATGTAGCGAATAGACTCCTAAACTGCCCAGCCGATTTTCATGAAAATTTCTATATAGAGGTTTTTGGGTACGGAAAAAAATCGTGGCCTCAAAATTTTGCTCTAACGGACCGCCAAGTTGGGGCCTGTGGTGCAAGTATTTAACCTTTTTTTTTCTAAAATGGAAACTATTTTACCGATTGACTTCAAATTTTGTATACGTGATGCTCTTTGAGAATTGAATTGACACTATTAACAGTTTTGGAATTTGTTAACCCATGTCGAGCCGACGATTGGTCAAAAAAAATTTTGGGTCCAAATTTTGTCCGATTTTACGAAATTCTGCTTTGGCTAAAAAGAAAGTTGAGTTCCGTTAACCCATTGGGGCACAGTGGCTTTTTATAGATTTTTGCGTTCCTTAACTCTAAATTAGAAATGATTTGACCGGTTGACTTCAAATTTTATATGCGTGAAGCAACTTAAAAATGGAGTTGAGTCTGTTAACAGTCGGTCCTACGATTGGTAAAAAAAAAATTTTGGAAGTAAATTACGTCAAATTTTGGAAAGTAGTTTGTACTGACTGCTTTGATTACAGAAAGTTCCAAAATTACTCAAATAATCCTAGAAAATCGTTTTAAAAATATTGCTTTCATACTTTTTAAAATTTACATGTGTAAACAATGTGTAATTTTTGTGTTAACTTTTTGCAGTAACATCAACTTCAATCAAACCTCCATTGAAAGGCGCAGCAACGCGCACCGGGTATTAGCTAGTATGATTATATAAAATAAAATACCTGCCCCACCTGAAAAGGAATGCTGGAACCACTCACCTAACACAATATTAAATAATAAAGGATTGCACTCGTACATTAATAAATAAAAAAAATCTATAATTTCATTGAACATAGTTTATTAATTTTCATAAATAGATATTTTATTTATGTACTAGATTATTTACGGATTAATATGTTTTTACTAATTGAAATTTCTATCATAAATAAAACACCCAATAAACCGAACTCGAAATTTATAAAATAACGGAAAGAATTAATTGAAAATAGCTTAAAAATTCTATTAACATACTAATTTTCCGTTTTAGAAGAGAAACAAAAAAAAAAAAAAAACAGATATTATAATAAAAAAATAATATATTATTATCTATATATTTTATTAAGAGATTTCCTGAGCCTAATTAATAGAGTGAAAAATTTCTATTTTCCTGGTTTTTTTTTTATTATTTATTAAAACAATCTATTCGACCACAGATTATTATATACTTGTATATTTATAAATTCATATTTTATATATGAATTCTGTTTTTCAATAAATTATATTATAATCATCATATTTAGTTATAATTTTAATACAGTTGAATTAATATTCAGATCACGAATACATTTTACCATTTTATAAAAAAAAAAAAACAAAATTAATGATAGGTTTGTTTCAGATGACTAGGTTTTTGTAGCAGATAAAATAAAAGGGCTTATAATATTATTATAATTTAGTTAAATATTACAAAAAAAAAAATTTTATTTTATTAATAAGTTGTCTATATTCAATGATTTTAAAGATTAAATTACTGTTATTTAAATAAACTATAAAATTATGTATTATAATACTTACATATTAAATTTTAAAGTTGATTTCAAACTAATTATTCTCATATTCTTATAATCGAAGCATATTCTAGTATTGTTGTAATGATATGTAGGATAGCATGTACCATCATAACAAGTAGGCATTGCTTGAATGTTGTACTCCCACTTTTAATACTTTCTATCAATCTTACCAAAGACTTATCCACTAACCCACAGAGGCCCCTATTCTAGTTGTAAAACTACCATATTAAAGTTTTATTTTAGTGATGGGAGCATTCAAAAAACGTGTCCACTATAATATTTTGATCTTCCAACTGTGCTCATTTTTCAAAGGGAACAAATACTTTCAAAACAAAATATACTTAAGATAAAATTCATATCTAAAGAACCGTACTTAAAAATTATTAACTAATTTACTTACAAAAATATAATTGTATAATTTTAAATATAATGATATAAAAAGAAAATCTTTTGTCTTTTCTTATCAAACTATTTTTAATCAATTATACTAAAAGTTAAACAGGTATCAAAAAAAATTTTCACTTTATAAACACATACACACATAACTTATAATAATTTTAATAACTTATTTTAGTTAAGTTTTAAAACAAAAGGGTATCTTCTGTCCCGACAATGTATTTTTTTTTAGTTTATATTTTGTTAATAACTAAATCAAGATGAAAATTTAGGAGAAAAAAACAATGTAATATACTTTACATTTATGCACAGGAAATTTTTAAAACATTCATTAACCATAGACTAAGATAACTGTTATTTTAACAAATTTTGGTCCTAATTATTATCCTTATAAATTCCTCTTAAAAATCACAAAAGGGAAAACAAGAAGAAATTTGAAAATATATATTTACAAAAACTTTTGTGTATATGTACAAGGAATATGTTGAAGTGTGGATGTTATGTATATATATATAAATATATGTATGTGTAAATGTCCTCACAAAAAAAAAATGTTTAAGTACAGTTGTGAAAAAAAATAAGGTATCATAACTAATAAGTCATAAATGTTTAAATTCTTTGGTTCGTTTTAAGTGGCTAGTTTGACTCTTATAACCGTGACTCCAAGTAGCGTATTAGCACCGTTTTGCTGCCACTGCCGTGATATCAAATGGTTCTAACATAAAGGTCATTTGCGTTTTACATTAAATTCATTTTTTAGTCTTGAGAAACCATACCATTTCTGCAGGTTGCTTGGATTTACTCGATTTTTTAGATCATTGATTCATAACTATCAATGGTTATTCTTATAGCCCTAGTTAAAGCATGCGAAATCATATTCACAAAAGCTGTGGAACAGAAAGGAAACAATGTTTGGCCACTTGTTCCGTGAACATCCACCTTCTTTTATTAGATTTCACCAATTTTTTTTAAGTCTACGATGGCCAAACTATTCTGATCAGAAGCCATCAGATTAATTTTTTCCAACTTTGGTCTGCAATAGGAGAAAAAAATTTAATCGTTTTTGGACCTGGGAAATGTTTACTTTGCTAAGTGGTTTTAAATTTTTCAAGATTAATTGGTAAATTCAACTCTTAAACACTAGAGATTTATATATCAAAAATACAGTAACATTCTAACTTATTAGAAAACAATTCAAATTAAAATAACTTTAAAAATTTACATTTTTTAAATTTAGAAGTCCAATTCAGGTGCTTAACTATTTAAAAAATTCTTGGGAATTACGACACTTAAATACTTTGCGAATTACTAGATAAAATCATTTGCTGTCCCCTTAGTTACACAAGTTTAGAAATAATTGCGATACGAATTTGATGATGCGATGCTGATGTGAATTTGATAGATGCGATCCGAATTTTTTACATGATTCGGCACCAGATTGAGTTCAGATTCAAGAACGTATATATTCCAAAGAAAAAGTATTATGCCAAAGGAATCTTTTAAATTAGTTTTTCATTTAAGCTGCAGTTGGTTCACAGTTTTGTCTGTTTTTAGAATCATAATATATGTTACCTGTAATATTTTAACGCAATGTATTTGCAACAGTTAAGAACTGTATTGTATTTATTTTTTTTTTTTGGGAAATAAGTTTTGTATAGGCCTTTGTAAAAAAAGGGTTATTCATTACCTGTTGTTTTACAGGTAACGGTGAAATTTAAAGAATTTAACTGAAAGATAACAAAAAATTTGGTCTTCTTTATCCCCTGATTATTTCCATTTGTTTTTGTTTTTCAACTTTAATTCAATCTTGATAAAAAAGAAAAAAACATCAGAGAACCGGAAACATCTTTAAATCTTTCCCCTGTTTGTTTATCTTTATATTCTTAAGTTATATTGAAGGTACAATAATTATCCTGTTGACCGCCTTTATAATTATTTCTTTCATTTTTTTGTTGTTGTTGTTACAAAAATCGTTAGCTTATTTTAAATTTTTGGTAAGTAATCAGTTATTTTTTAAAAAGTATTATTAAGGAAAAGATTCAAAATATAAAATAGGTACCTATAATATAAAATGGTGCAAATTATTTCTGTTTTTATTTTTTAAAGATAGAAAGAGAGAAGACAAGATAAGATAAACTTTAAGTTTTGTATATAACATAATATACATATATATAAATATTATATATATATATTTTTATTTTGCCTTCCGGTCAAGTAAATCCTTTTAGGAAAATTTATAATAATTTTACCGTAAAACAAAAGTAATCAAAAAAAACTTTATTATTTTTTTTTTCCTTATTTATTTTCTACCATTTTTTATTTTTTTAATTCTGATATTTTTTTTTTTAAGAAAATTCTATTTCAAATGAATAAAATCAGGCAAAAGAAAAGGAAATCTATTTAAATATTGCGATCCTTAGATAAAAAAAAAAAAAAAAAAACACGAACAGAAAATGTTCACCTAATAATATTTTCTATCTTAAAAGAGATATCTCCTTCTAACGTAAAAAAATAAAAAAATATTTTCAAAAGAGTATGTCCAGAGTCGAAGCATTTTTTAAAGCCTATTTAGTTAAAAACTGTTTAGCAAAGTGAATAGAGTATAGGGTTCAGACTTAAGTGTTGCAACTGTTTGAGTCCTGATAGAAACGATCTACGAGTATTTTACACTTATTTTAATATTTTACAAAAACGTCAACGTCGCCAAGGCCTTCCTTGTATCCATTGCTTTTCACGACTATATCTTTTGATTGACAACGATTGACGATACAACAGTTTTGCAATGACTTTTTGTCTTTTTGACTTGTGTAATTTCTTGAAGAGGTATAAGATAATTCTTATAAGTTCAGTGTACTGAGCACGTCAAAATTTCAAGATGATTGATGATTTGATTGCCAACTAAAGGGTTAAGTACTTAAAATCCGATATTATTCACTTTCAAAATCAAAATACATAACTGCAATAAAGACAACGAATGGACAACGAATACTTAAATCCAAGTCATAAAAAATTTACTTCGTCACTTTAAAATTTAAAATATATTACGTTGCTTACAGTGAAAGCGATTTCTTTTATTCAGAGATCTAAAATTTTTAACAGTATGCTGCAACCCTGCTAATATCTGCTATATTATCTAATATAACTTATTATAATGTAGGTATAGCTATAGGTAGGTATATTTAAATCATAAATTATTGTATCTGACAGAAATAAAAAACAAAAAAAAAATTTAACAAAACTTTTATTTTGTTTAGAAGGAAAGAATTTTTTTTTTATTGTATGTGATAAGAATATTTTTGTTTTTTGTGTTTTTTTTACTAAACCAAACATAGAAACTACAGAAAGAGAAAGAAAATGAATATAGATAAAAGAAAAAAAAAATAAAATTATAATAAAAGTTATAATCGGCATTAAAATTTAACCAAATGGATTTTTTTTTAAGCAATAGAACATAAAAATTAATTTTATGCCGGTATTTTAGAAAAATTGGATAAAATATAAATTCAACAAGACAACATTATACAAATATTTTATTAAAGAGTTAAAAAGTTCGGTACTTATTTAATATAATGATTAAAAAAAAAAAAAAAAAAAAAGTTTCATGGTTAAGATTTTTGATTATTTTAAATAAAAATAAATTTAATAACAATTGTTAAAATTTTTATGTAAAAGTTAAAATTAATAACATATTTAAATCAGCTTTATAATAATTATTATGTAGAGCTCAAAGGAATTTTTTAAAATGAAAACTCAAAATTATAAATGTTTTTCTTAATAGCCTATCTACAATGACGCTATCGCTATCATTACGTAGTCAACAAAGGAGTGTCCACAATGAAATGTGCATGACAGCGTTTTTATACCCGTATGACTATATAGTCAAAGGGTAAAATAAACTTGCCATTACGTTTGTGACGCAGAGAAGGAGGGGAGGTAGATATAAACTCAAGTGTATGGATCGGATCAGAATCGAAAAATAAATCGATTTAGCTATGTATGTCCGTCCGTCCGTCGGTCCGTCCGTCTGTCCGTCCGCACGATAACTCAAAAACTAAAGGAGCTAGGATCTTGAAATTTTCGCAAATTCGTTTTTTTGCAATAGCCGTCTTCGCTATTCCAGCCATTTTGGTCCATGGGTTCGGGTAGCTGCCATACAACTTCTCTTTTTATATGAGCATTACTCTGTACCTATTACAGCTGCGTGTCTGAAATTTTGCCAAAAGTAGTTTAGTTTTATGGCCACAGTTTCTGCAAAATTTAGTTGGTCTAGTGGAGTGGGTTCGAGTAGCTGCCATACAACTCTTTATTTTATATGAGTATTCCACTACACTTAATAGAGCCAAAAGTAATTAACCGGATGATATAATGTATATGTTACGGTCATACGGGTATCCCAGAGTTGACACAGTCTACTCTACTACACTCTTTCTCGTTTGACATTGTTTTGTTTACAAATTTCATGAATTAAAAAATATTCAATACACATTATGTGCAATTATTTTGAATAATGGTTTGATATTATTTAATCCTAGATACAAAAAAAACTAATATTTTTTTTTGATAATATATTTTTTTATTTTTTGACATTTGACATCAGTTATTTGACATTTGAATAAGTAGAGAAAGCGAAAAAGTTAAAAGTTAAACAACTTGTAGACACTTTCATATAATTCAAAACATTTAACTTAGTTTGGCAGATAGCTACGTATATAGAGCGAAACGAGAGCGTTCATTATAGATAGGCTATAAAATAAAAAGTAATTTTATATAATCTTCTAAAAGCTTTCGCTTTTTGTTTGTTTATTTGTTTGTTTGTATGTAACGAGTTGGCTCCTAAACTGCCCAGCCGATTTTCATGAAAATTTGTATATAGAGGTTTTTGGGTACGGAAAGAAATCGTGGCCCAAAAATTTTGCTCTGACGGACCGCCAAGTTAGGGCTGTGGTAAAAGTATTTAAACTTCTTTGTTCTAAAATGAAAACGGTTTGACCGATTGACTTCAAATTTTGTATACGTCATGCTCTTTGAGAATTGAGTTGACACTATTAACAGTTTTGGAATTTGTTAACCCATGTCGGGCCGACGGGTGGTCAAAAAAAATTTTGGGTCCAAATTTTGTCCGATTTTCCGAAATTCTGCTTTGGCTTAAGAGAAAGCCCTAAAAAAAATTTTGTTGAGTTCCATTAACCCATTGCGGCCCGACAGCTTTTTATAGGTTTTTTCAATACTTTACTCTAAATTCGAAACGGTTTGACCAATTGACTTCAAATTTTATATACGTGATGCTCCTTGAGAATTGAGTTAACACAATTAACAGTTTTGGAATTTGTTAACCCATGTCGAGCCGACGGGTGGTCAAAAAAAATTTTGGGTCCAAATTTTGTCCGATTTTACAAAATTCTGCTTTGGCTTAAAAGAAAGCCCTAAAATAGTTTTGTTGAGTTGCATTAACCCATTGCGGCCCAACAGCTTTTTATAGGTTTTTTCAATACTTTACTCTAAATTAGAAACGATTTCACCGGTTGACCTCAATTTTTTTATGTGTGAAGCAACTTGAAAATGGAGTTGAGTCTGTTAATAGTCGGTCCTACGTTTGGTTAAAAAAATTTTTTGGAAGTAAATTACGTTAAATTTTGGGAAGTAGTTTGTACTGCTTTGAATTACAGAAAGTTTCAAAAATTACTAGAATAATCCTAGAAAATCGTTTTAAAAAGATTGCTTACATACATTTTAAAATTTACATGTGATAACCGTGTTTAATTTTTGTGTTAACTTTTTGCAGTAACATCAACTTCAATTAAACCTCCATTGAGAGGCGCAGCAACGCGCACCGGGTATTAGCTAGTTATATATAAAAGAATAATAATCTATATATATAAAAGCGAAAGTTTGTTTATTTGTTTGTTTGTTTGTTTGTTTGTAGCGAATAGACTCCTAAACTGCCCAGCCGATTTTCATGAAAATTTGTATATAGGGGTTTTTGGGTACGGAAAGAAATCGTGGCCTAAAAATTTTGCTCTAACGGACCGCCAAGTTGGGGCTGTGGTTCAAGTATTTAAACTTCTTTGTTCTAAAATGAAAACGGTGTGACAGATTGACTTAAAATTTTGAATACGTGATGCTCTTTGAGAATTGAGTAGACACTATTAACAGTTTTGGAATTTGTTAACCCATGTCGGGCCGACGGGTGGTCAAAAAAAATTTTGGTTCCAAATTTTGTCCGATTTTACGAAATTCTTCTTTGGCTTAAAAGAAAGCCCCAAAAAAAATTTTGTTGAGTTCCATTAACCCATTTCGGCCCAACAGTTTTTTATAGGTTTTTTCAATACTTTATTCTAAATTCGAAACGGTTTGACCAATTGACTTCAAATTTTGTATACGTGATGCTCCTTGAGAATTGAGTTGACACTATTAACAGTTTTGGAATTTGTTAACCCATGTCGGGCCGACGAGTGGTCGAAAAAAAATTTTGGGTCCAAATTTTGTCCGATTTTACGAAATTCTGCTTTGGCTAAAAAGAAAGCCCCATAAAAAAATTTTGTTGAGTTCCATTAACCCATTGCGACCCAACTTTTTATAGGTTTTTTCAATACTTTACTCTAAATTCGAAACGGTTTGACCAATTGACTTCAAATTTTGTATACGTAATGCTCCTTGATAATTGAGTTGACACTATTAACAGTTTTGGAATTTGTTAACCCATGTCGGGCCGATAGTTGGTCAAAAAAAATTTTGGGTCCAAATTTTGTCCGATTTTATGAAATTCTGCTTTGGCTAAAAAGAAAGCTCACAAAAAAATTTTATTGAGTTCCATTAACCCATTGGGGCCCAACAGCTTTTTATAGGGTTTTCAACACTTAACTCTAAATTAAAAACGATTTGACCGATTTTCTTCAAATTTTGTATACGTGCTCCCCTGTGAGAATTGTGTTGACACTATTAACAGATTGGAAATTTGTTAACCCGTGTCGCCTGACAATTCGTCGGCCCAATACTTAATTGTTACATAAAAAAAATTTTTTTTCGAGAAAAACGCATTTAAAGGTAAATTTGGACGTGGTTCGTTATTTTACGTGATATTCCATTTTTTCTTTTTTTTTATTATAAGTCTGGTTATGATCTTTAATTATTGAAATTTTTATTTCAAATTGTTGAGCCATTTCTAATAAAATTAATTTTAAAATTTCATTTTTGATTTTTTGATTTTTCTATGTAACAAAAATTTGTTCGAATAAAAATTAGTATTTTTCAATTGTTTTTATGTAACAACCTATGTAACACTACAAATTTTATTAAAATTGAATTTGGTAGCTTATGTAACATTATTTGAAGTAATCATTCATAGTATTTTAATTTCAATGAATTTAAATATTAATAAAATAATAAAATATTCAATATTTTTCTTCATAAAAACTTTTAATTCGTGATGAAAGTATGTACCTAAATAGAAAAAATAAAATAGTTACAAAAAAACTTAACAAAATTCAATAACATTGTAATAAAATAAATGAAAAAAACTCAAAAATAAATTATGACTTAAAAATTAAAAAATTAAATTTCAAATTAAAATAACATTAGACAATATAGAAAGTATTTATAAAATTTGTGAAATATTTTTTTTTATATTTTCTTTTTTAATATTTTTGTTCTTGGTTTTTTCCTTTTTAGTTTTCATCCTGCATCCTGTATTAATTTTATCTGGAGTCTATGTTGCTATAGTAGTGGATTCATTAAATTTTAAATTTAAAGCCGATTCATAATATTCTACGTCAATGGGATCCATATATTTTAACATTGATTTTATATCAGATTTGGTATTTTCATAAATCGAAGGGGTATCCTTAACTGGTAAAATGTTAGGAAAGTGTTCAAACTGATCTACATTACACATTCTTGTTGCAAAGTTTTTTCTGTAATTATGGGTTGCAAGCTGTAAGGGTTCATCGCTAGTGTGTCTGTTTTTATAGTAAATTTTAAAAGCTGGTTCACTTTCATATTTAATATATCGAGCTTTAAAGAATGGCAATTTTATATTTAGGAACTTTGCAGCTGCGGCGTAATCATAAAAATCGCTTTTCTGCATTTGTAAAATTTCTAGTTTTACATTTGGGTATTGAACCTTTAAAAGTTGTCTTATCAATGATAATGGACTGTAAATAGTTAATCCTTTCAAATGTCTTTCAGTCACGCTATGGACCGCATCTACTTCTTGAAGATTCGAGTGACCCACTTCAGAATATTTGTGTTCTATAACTTTTACTCCAAAATTATTTTTTAATAAATGAAGTAACATTGAAGAATTTATTTGATTTTTATTTTGAGGTACACAATTGTCAGACCATAAAATTATGTTTTTCACGCCGGGTATATCTTGTAGAATTTTGTTTAAAATTTTATTCAATGCACTAGCAATGTCATTGCCTCCTCTGCCTCTGAGGGATTGAGTCCAAAACGCACAATATGTTTTCTTATTTAAATTGCAGTGTCCTGTTAAATTAAAAACTGAATATTTTCTTTTATAATAAATATTAGAAATTTCGGCTTTAGGTAATTGAAACACATTTTGCAGATCATAAGTTAAAATTAAAGTATCAGGGCTGGTGTTTTTCCTATCCAAGTTTTTTTCTTCTCTTGCTGATATTTTCATGATCTTATGATTTTCTATTTTTATTCTTTCAGGTATTGTAATATTTCTGTAAATAAATAAGGTGTTGTAAATTTTCTGTAATAATTCAAAAAAATATTGAAAATTATATTCTCGTTTCTTTTTTTGTTTTTTATTTATTCTCTTTGCTGGTATTTTCCGAATGTATTTGGCGTAAAATGAATTTTTTTTTTTGTCATCGAGGGTCCAAAACGCCTTATGTAATAACTCTCTTTGTTCTTGATTAATATAATTAGTACAATCATATAAACATGATGAGCATACTGATGATTTTTGAACATGCCTGGCCCTATTTTTTTTACCTGATTGTCCTTCATACTCTTCTCCTGATTGTCTTTTTTTGCTGGCTATTTTCCACTTCCAGTTTTCAACATTTTTTTTCCGTTTTCGTGTTAAAGGTGTTTTTATCAGTTCACTTTCCAATGAAGTGATATCATATGTATTTATATCGGGCGCAGGAACAATTGGTGAAATTAAATCATCGTTTATACCTGCAACAATTTCGCTAGTTGTTGGTGTTAAAACGTGCTTTACATTGTCTGTCTTATTAGTGTTTGCAAAACCGGATTTTTTTACAATTTTTTTAACTTATTCAATTTATGGACATAATATTTTAGATTTTCGTTAGTGGTTATACTGCTTTCAGATTCAGATTGCTGTTCAGCTATAATATAATTAGGATCATTTTGAAAATCATCGGAGTCAAAGTCAACATTACGATCCTATTTTTCAGATTTTTCTGGTGATGATAGTCTGACATCTGCAATGATTCTCATAACTGTCGGTGATATTGCTTGTGCTGGTGAAGAATCTGCTTCCGCCAAACTATTAAAATTATTAAGAGAAATTTAAAAAAAAAACAATATTATAATTTATATTTTTATATTAATTACATTTTCTGATTATTTACATCCATGTTATTGCTTTCACTGATCAAATTTCAATGAGCTTTTTTGTGTTAAAATTTTTTATAATGTATACATCTGATATTAACTAGAATATTAACTAGAATATTACATTAAATGTCAAACGGTTACAATCAATTTTGGGATATTAATTCAATAATATTTGACATATTTATAATCAGCTGACTTCAAAAACGTAAACAAATGCCATTTTAGAAACACTTTTGCGAACCTAATTTTTGACTCGTTTCTATACCTGTGAAATAATATTTTTTATTAGAGTTTACTTTTTTCTTTAATATTTTCAAAAGGTAATTTTATTTATACCTGAAATAGCTATTCATAAAAATAAAATAAAAAATTTTTAACTGAAAATGTTGACAGTTTAATTTTAAAATATAAAAACAAAGCAAGGGTTGAATAAAATTTTTGTAAATAATCGAAAATTGCAGGGACGAAAGTCGTAATAATATGTGTATATTGAGAATATTAACTTCAGTAAGTGTATAATGTTTGACAGGAAATTTTTGAAAAATGTATAGCATATTACGAACATTATACACTTCATATTCATTATTAACATCATATTCCAATATTAATAGTTTCTGAACGTGGTATAACACACTATAAATATTGCAATTTGTTTCTATGTAACAAAATAAAGATAAATTTGTATGTATGTTACATTTAAGAAATATTGCGAACTTTTTCTATGTATGTAACAAAATATTAAAAAAAATTGTATGTATGTCACATTTAAATAATTTCAAACTTTTTCATTGTATGTTACAAAATATTAAATTTGTATGTATGTTACATTTAAGAAATATTCAAAAAACTTTGTATGCAAGTAACAACACTTTGTATGTATGGTACATTTAAGAATTATTTTTGAGCTATTTGTGTAAGAAAAATTAAGAATCCCTGTTTGTATGTTACATTTAAGAATTACAAATATAGTAAAAATTCACATTATGTAACAAAGTCGGTACTCTGTATTTTCTAAACTATATCAGATATAGATCTCACTTTTTTGAGTATAGTAACCCAAAAAAACGCAAAATGAAAATTTGTTTGTATGTAACAAATAAGTATTGGGCCGACGAATTGGTCAAAATAATTTTGGAAGCTAATATTATCAAAATTTGCGAACTACTGCTTTGGCTAAATAGAAAGCCTCAAAAAAATTTTGTTGAGTTCCATTAACCCATTGCGGCCCAACAGCTTTTTATAAAGTTTTTGGTTACTTAACTCTAAATTAGAAACGGTTTAACCGATTTTCTTCAAATTTTGTATATGTGTTCCGTTTTGAGAATGAAATTAACTCTTTTAACAGACTTGCAATTGGTTTACCCATGCCGGCCCGACGATCGACAAAAAAAAGATTTGGAAGCAAACTACGTTTAATTTTGCGCAATAATGCTTTACTCAAAGAGAAAGTATAGTTCCGTTAACCCATTGGGGCTTTTTATAGATTTTTGCGTTACTTAAATCTAAATTAGAAACGATTTGACCGGTTGACCTCAAATTTTATATGTGGGAAGCAACTTGAAAATGGAGTTGAGTCTGTTAACAGTCGGTCCTACGATTGGTCAAAAAAAATTTTTTTGGAAGTAAAATACGTCAAATTTGGGAAAGTAGTTTGTACTGACTGCTTTGATTACAGAAAGTTCCAAAATTATTCAAATAATCCTAGAAAATCTTTTTAAAAATATTGCTTTCATACTTTTTAAAATTTACATGTGTAAACAATGTGTAATTTTTGTGTTAACTTTTTGCAGTAACATCAACTTCAATTAAACCTCCATTAAGAGGCGCAGCAACGCGCACCGGGTATTAGCTAGTATTATATAATTGTTGATTTAAAATATTTTTAATGAATTATTAAAATTATGATAATTAAACTTAATTAGAAAAAAATATGTCATATGTCATAATATATGTATACATTTTATTAATATATGCATATTATAGGTATATATTATATTATATTAAATTTAAAAACTATAATTACATCATTAGTTATCATAATTTCTTATCATACAATGAACTTAAACAAAACGTTGTGATAACGATGTCTTATATGAAAATGTATATGTCGTTGTATGAATATATTATATATAATATATATATTAATATACATATATATATATATATATATATATATATGGAAACGGAAGTTCTAATTGAAATGTAAGTGTGAATTATATATGTTTTAATTCATATTATTTTATATTAACTTTTCATGATGTTTATTCTGTGTTCATTCAAAAGGGTGGGTCGCATAATATCAATTGAATTTATGCGCGAGTATGTACATAAAGTCATATGACATTATGTACATACTCTTGAAAAAAAAAACAATTATTAATGTCAATTGAGATTGTAGTTTTTTTAATATTGATATTATGCGTCTTTTTCAAGTTAATAACATTCATCCAAACATGTCTTATTTGTGATCTTATTATGGACTGGTGTTTATTTCTCATTTTCATACCGGATCGCGGGGAGGTTCTAAAATCATAAAATCCCTCCTTTCTGAAAAAATCAAAGTTATATTAAAAAAAATCAGACTTTAGGAAACGGTTTGCGTTCTTTTTTTTTTTTTTTTTTTGAAGCGCTAACTGTTCAATTGTTAGGCCAATAAGCCCGTCTATACCATGGGTACATGTTGGAACAGGGAGGTGATCATATCATATTCGTGTTGTTAGAATTGATATTAATGAATTCCACATTCAATTTGAAGTGAAATAGTACTAGGTCTTATAACATGTAGAATAGTCTTAGATTTTCAATAGATACAATTCAATTTTTGTTTATATTGTAATATTTTGTATTTGTATACCATGTAACTGTATTCTATATCTGTCAGTTATATTATTCGATTTATATATTTGTTTATATTTTATTTTTGTTTATATTTTTATATTAGCGTATTTTTTTATTAAGGATATATAATTATTAATTATTGATTAAGCCATTAATTTGATCCCAATGAAAAAAGGTAGTTGAGTCGTGTCGAAAATCAGAAAAGTTTTTTCGTTTTCACTGGGATTCGAACCCGGACTTTTCGCATGAAAAATCGGCACTCTAACCACCGTACCATCCAGCCATTTAACGAACTAACGTAGAAAATCGGAAAATAAAAATAAATAGCTACAGGTATAACACATTTATTTATAAATATTCTGCAAAAAGTGGCAATCATGACTTTGGAATCAACAATAAGAAGAGGTTTTAGTATGGTTTCGAGAACAGAGTTATCTTCGTATAATATTGACATTGTGCATTTTTGAAAATACCGCATAATGTCAATTGACCTTATTTCATTTTAAATGAGTTGCAAGCGGGCATAAAGTCAAACTTAGGGGGGTTAATTTAATAGAGAAAAATTCTGAAATATACACATTTTATATTTGATTAATTATATACACATTTTATATTATTATTATTAAATTTAATATGTTTATTAAATGCTTGAATGATTTTTATTCCATTCAAATCGATTGATAACGTGTATGTATAAATATATTTTTAATTAAATAGAAAAAAGTAATAAAAATACAATGGTTTTCAAAAAAGTACATTTTTTTAAATTAAAGTATTTTCCAAAATAAGTTTTAGATAATATTAATATGTGCTATTAATACTTTTGAAATATAGTTTATTGTAATTTTGTAAAACTTTTGCTATAAATTTAAGGAAGAATCTTCAATTTTAAGGAAGCCCGTTATAAGAAAAACTGATATTAAGAACACGTATCTACATGTGACTTTCGCATAACGGTTCATTAAAATACCGTACGACAGCACAATTTGTATATTTGTGTTATGTAAATTTTTTTAAATTGAAAAACAGTTATCGTTGATTCAAATGACTCCATATATGGAACTTTTGTCTTGACAATTTAAATAAAGGGCTTTTTCGGAATTTGGTGGCTGTAGATCAGTAACAAATGCAGCTGCAGTTAAAAAATATTTTCTTTTTGTGAACTTAAGTATTAATTGACGGATACACAGATTAATTTATGTAGGCACATTTTCTTCAAATTGTTTTTTAAAATGAGCTAAAAATTCTAAATCAGGAACATCAAAAGTTTTATGAATGTAATGTTTTTAGTAATTTAAACGCTCTTCTTTCTCTTCCTCGTTTATCTCTCGAGCATTCAATATTTTTTTCTAAAGTCATTTGATCAATATTTTAAACAAAAAGTTGACAATGTAAATGAAATGCACTTTGTAAAACAATTTAGTAACAAATTTTAAATTTTGTTCTGCGACATTGGTAATGTCCAATTATTAGTGAAAGTTTATTGTTTAAGTTGGGCTAATAATTTGAGCTATGAGTTTGATGAGTTATGAGTTGAGTTTGGCATTTGGGTCCACTTATTCACAACCCTGCTCGTTCGTTATACAAACCTAACTTCTTTGATATTTACTTACAGTTTTATTTTAAATCTTTTATTTAAAGTAATTTCTTTCAATCCTATCGTAACATTCTACTTTGTTAAAAATTTTTAAATTAATTTTAGCGACCATCTACCATCGCACTAAATATATATATATGTACGTACATTTATTTATTTTTCAACATATCCTAGATATTTAATATATTTACTTTTAATAAGATTTACAAGTGATAAAACTGTGATAAAACTGCATAATAAATAAGAACATCTTCCAGGGAACTTGAAAAATAAAATGCATCTTTATTCCCACTCGTTTAGCTCCGGTATCTAATTTCAAAACACCACTTGACAACCAAACATTCTATCTTACATTATTCAAAAATAAACATAAATATATTTAAGTTAAAAGTAAAGACTGCAATTACTAGTATGTAGTATTTGTAGGAGTAGATCCCTACAAAATAAGGACCTCATAATACAAAAAATATAATAAAAAAGTAAAAATATTCAAAAATTTTTTAAACTGTTTCTAGACTTACGTAGGAAACAACAGCATTTTCATTTTATAAAATGGATTCATGTAAAGTAGAACAAATAACGGCAAAATTTAAAAGGAAAATTTATATTATACATTCTTAAATTTTGTTTTAATTCCTGTAGGAGCTGATTTTAAATTTTGTTGGAATAAATAAAAAAAAAAATATTAAAATAAAACTTTTGGCATAAGTTGCTATTTAAAAAGTTTCAAATAAACTTAAAAACGCAAATCAATGATCACTGAAAACTAGTTTAATATAATTTCGTTTTTACACACCAAGGCATTCATACAAGAGCGCGGAAGTTAAAGAGAGTATGTCATGAGTATGTAAAGGATAAAAAGAAGAAGTTGCTTAGAGTTTTTAAAACCTTCGGTATAACATTAAAAAGGGCTTTATTTATTGATTCTGAGATGTACTTGTTTGTCCTTGGTTCGATCGCAGCTTCCACCCGAATCTATGGTCTCATTTCGTCCATCATCAATCTCAAGTTTTTTTTAGTTAATTAATATCCTACAGTATCAATTTGATCAAGTATATACATAATTTTGTTCACAACCGTAGTTTGCTTACTTTTGGTAACATGCTTATAGGGTACGAACGCTATATAATATAATATACGTTCTTCTGTAACTGTTTAAGGTGTAGGGGATAATAAATTAACAAAGAGAAGTACGAAAATATTTAACTTTAATCCGTATCTCTTGAAACGTCATTGGGAATACCAAATATTATTAAGTATTATAATACTGATAAGAAATTATTAAGAGAGAAAGATTTCAGTATGTAAAATTATATTAGTGATAAGAATTTTAAAGTATTAGTGAAAAAAGCTTAATAATACCAATTTTATTATGAAATATTTTAAATGTTGAATGATTAAATTTTATTTTAAAACAGTATTCAAAGAAAAATCCCTTTAAAAAATATGCGCTTCATTAATTTAATATGTTATATTTTATGTTTGATTGAAATTGGTAAGTTACAACTTTTCATTTGAAATATTTTTTACACAAGTTAAATATTTTTTCAAAAAGTTAAAACGATTAATCTTTCACCCAATTTGACGCCATGTTCCTACTATGAGTTTCAATGTGCATATGGTGGTTGCATAGCAATAACAAAAAAATGTGATGGGCGCGTTGATTGTGCTGATGGTTCTGACGAAACAGAAAATTGTGTAAAGCCACAAACAACAGATTCAAAATGTGATGTACCAAGAAATACACCTTTAACTCTAATTGATACCAACACAAATTTACCATTAATAAAAGGTTCAAGTGCTTCATCTATGACATCCGTCAACTATACATGCCCTTCCGGTATGTATTTAGTTGGAAAAGAAACTAATTTTTGTTTAGATGGTGTTTCATGGATTAATGATCATCCAAGCTGTACAAGTTAGTAATTTTTATTACTTTTTTAAATATACTTTTAAAACAAAGGTTTATTCAATTATAGAAATGTGTTCACCGATCTATCATTATACAATTAATCCTGTTTGTCATCTCAATGGAATAGGTGTTCCATGTAACAAACCAATATTGCCTGGAACAACTGCCAAAATAAATTGTGAAAATATGTATCAAAAACCTTCACATTCTCTAATTCGTTCAGATTTACAATGCCAAACTGATGGAAATTGGGATTATGAACCTTTTAAATGTTCACAAAGATGTGGATTCATTGATTCCACAAAACTATTTATGGTTAACAGTCAGGTTACTGAAGTTCATAAGGTACCATGGAATGTAGGAGTATATAAAATGAATCAAAATGAAAAATTTGGACATATATGTGGTGGTACATTGATTCGATCAAAAATTGTTATAAGTGCGGCTCATTGCTTTTGGAATCCAAGAACAATAACACTATCAAACTATAAAATAACTGTTGGAAAATTTTATCGTGACTTTTATGCTGATGAAGAACAACTTATCCAGACACAAACCCTTTCTAAAATAGATATTCCTTCACAGTAATACAATTGCTTATATTAATGTTTAAAGTCGAAATTTTAACTTGAAATTTTTTTATAGGTATAAATCATATGATTTTTCGTATGATATTGCTGTGTTAACATTAAATGATCATATTAAATTTAACAACTACATTAGACCTGCTTGTTTATGGTGGAAATTAGAAAATGATCAGGATGTTCCAAGTGGAAAAATGGGTGTTGTTGCCGGATGGGGAATAACAAATGACGGTAATTATAGTCCAGAATTACGATCTGCTACTTTAGAAACAGTTGATGGTCAAAAATGTAGAGAAGAAAAACTACGACCCACAGATAATTTACCTTTTGATAAATTTTGTGTTGAAACAGGTGAAGGGAAAAATGTTTGTAAAGGTGACAGTGGTGGTGGATTTTTAATATCGGAAAATTATTTTAATACGGATTATTATTATTTATGGGGTATTGTCAGTAGCGGTATAATAGATGGTTCACTTGATTGTAATAAGAATTTTATCACAAGTTTTACAAATATTCAATACTATAAGAATTTAGTCACAAATGCCATAATTAATGCTTACAAATAAAATATATTGTAAGATAAATTATATATAGTGTAAATTAAGTTAAGAAGTAAATGATAGGTATTTATAAAAATAATATAAACTTATATCTATTGAAATAAAATTAAATTGTGTGAATTTAAAGTTTTTTGTTTTTGTATTTCAACCTCGAAGTAGAATAAGTTCTACGAAATCGGATTAAATTAATGACTTCAAATATGGCAGATAACAACATTTTAAAACCTTGCGAAATTGCTTTACCGTTTTACTTCCTGAGCACAATGAGCGCAGCCAACAATTTTGAAATTTTACTTCAAAAGTTAAACATAAGGAAAACAATACAAATGCGCACAATGAAAGTAACACAAGAGTTTCAACGCAGCCTTGACGGAAAAGTTAATCAACTTTTAACAAATTTAACAAATGCTCTTTGACAGCTAATTTTTTATGTTTTGTCAGCCATTCGTATTTATTATAACTTATTAATTTGAAATTGAAGAATATAGAATTATAAATACTAAAAAATTAAATTAATTAATTAATATAAATAATAAAATTAAAAATTTTAAAATTAAATTAAATTTTTACTTTCTGGTAGTAAAATTAATTTACTTAATTTGTTTACATTAAATGTCCCTTTAACGCTTTCAATATTTTGCATTGTGCTTAAAAAAATTGATGGCTAATTGATATTTTACGTTTTTTGACATTTTGCAATTTGGATGCTGCGTTATGCCTATGATCATTGTGGCCAAGGAATTACCATGCAACACTCTAAAGAATAATTTGTAAGGCAGTTGCCAAAAATATGATCTAAATATTCTAGAATTTTACAAAAGAGCTTGAAGCACAATGTGACTTGCTTCTTAAATTTTCCAACTCTCGTATTATCAATTTTACAGATAAGCAAAAATGTTCCAATTTTAATTAAAACCCATAAAAAACCTACAAGAAATTTCAAAAATCTCTTGGATGTATTAAAAAACCATATCTTTTTCAGCTTTCGAGTTAATCCTAGTGTTTATAAATGAACAGACGGGTAAACATAAGTCCCAGCTAAATCAATTTTCTTTTTAAGTCCATTCCTATCGCTCTTATATATAATAATATGCTGATGATAATAATGCTGATAGAAAATAGTTTTACAAAAATATTTAAGTCGGTATTTATTAGGACGTTATTGGGAATAACCAATATTATGAACTCTAACATAACTAATAAGAAATATGAAAAATTATTTAATAATAACTAAAAATTTGAACCAAATTTTATTAAGTACTAGCTAATACCCGTTTGGCGTTGCTGCGCCTCAATGGAGGTTTAATTGAAGTTTATGTTACCGCAAAAAGTTGACACAAAACATGCTATTAATGTTAATTTTAAAATGTATGAAAGCTATTTTTTTAAAACGATCTTGCTAAGGTTTTTCTAGTAGTTTTTGAAACTTTCTGTAATTCAAAGCAGTACTAACTACTTTCCAAAATTGAACGTGATTTACTTCCAAAAAATTTTTTTTGACCAATCGTAGAACCGACATGTAGGAGGACCAAGCGTCTAAACTAAGTCAACTCCATTTTCAAGGTGCTTCACGAATACAAAATTTGAAGTCAATCGGCCAAACCGTTTCTAATTTAGAGTAAAGTAACGAAAAAATTTATAAAAAAACGCTGTGTCGCAATGGGTTGACGGAACTCAACAAAAAATATTTTGCAATATATACAATCGTCGGGCCGGCATGGGTTAACAAATTCCAAGTCTGTTAATAAAGTTAACTCCATTCTCAAAACGGAACACATAAACAAAATGTGAAGAAAATCGGTCAAACCGTTTTTTATTTAGGGTAAAGTAACGAAAAAACCTATAAAAAGCTGTTGCGCCTCAATGGGTTAACAGAGATCAACAAAATTTTTTTTTTAGGCTTTCTTTATAGCCAAATTAGTATTTCGCAAAATTGGACAATATTTGCTTCAAAAATTTTTTTTGACCAACCGTCAGGCCGACATGGGTTAACAAATTCCAAAACTGTTAATAGTGTCAGCTCAATTCTGAAGGAGCATCACGTATACGAAGTTTGAAATCAATTGGACAAACCGTTTTCATTATAGAACAAAAAAGTTTAAATATGTGCACCAAAGCCCAAACTTGGCGGTCCGTTAGAGCCCACGATTTCTTTCCGTAACCAAAAACCTCTACGTACAAATTTTCATGAAAATCGGCTGGGCAGATTAGGAGTATTTTCGCTACATACAAACAAACAAACAAACTTTCGATTTTATATATATTATTGAAGATAGAAGATAGATTATAATACTGATAAGAAATTATTAAGAGAGAAAGATTTCAGTATGTAAAATTATATTAGTGATAAGAATTTTAAAGTATTAGTGAAAAAAGCTTAATAATACCAATTTTATTATGAAATAGTTTAAATGTTGAATGATTAAATTTTATTTTAAAACAGTATTCAAAGAAAATTCCTTTAAAAAATATGCGCTTAATTAATTTAATATGTTATATTTTATGTTTGATTGAAATTGGTAAGTTACAACTTTTCATTTGAAATATTTTTTACACAAGTTAAATATTTTTTCAAAAAGTTAAAACGATTAATCTTTCACCCAATTTGACGCCATGTTCCTACTATGAGTTTCAATGTGCATATGGTGGTTGCATAGCAATAACAAAAAAATGTGATGGGCGCGTTGATTGTGCTGATGGTTCTGATGAAACAGAAAATTGTGAAAAACCAGCAGAAAAATTTGATTTGCAAAGTGAGGTTGAAAAAATGTTGCGATTAACAAATTACCAAGGTAGTAAACCGAAGGTTATAAGGCTTAATCACCCTCATACATTATATCTACCATCGACAACAAATATTATACAAACAAATAGTTCAGCACCCATCTTCACATCTACATATGTAAAGCCACAATCAACAGATTTAAAATGTGATGTACCAAAAAATACACCTTTAACTCTAATTGATACCAACACAAATTTACCATTAATAAAAGGTTCAAGTGCTTCATCTATGACATCCGTCAACTATACATGCCCTTCCGGTATGTATTTAGTTGGAAAAGAAACTAATTTTTGTTTAGGTGGTGTTTCATGGATTAATGATCATCCAAGCTGTACAAGTTAGTAATTTCTATTACTTTTTTAAATATACTTTTAAAAAACAGGTTTATTCAATTATAGAAATGTGTTTACCGATCGATGATTATACAATTAATCCTGTTTGTCATCTCAATGGAAGAGGTGTTCCATGTAACAAACCAATATGGCCTGGAACAACTGCCAAAATAACTTGTGAAATTATGTATCAACCACCTTCAAATCCTCTAATTCGTTCAGATTTACAATGTCAAACTGATGGAAATTGGGATTACGAACCCTTTAAATGTTCACAAACATGTGGATTCATTGATTCCAAAAAACTATTTATGGTTAACAGTCAGGTTACTGAAGTTTATAAGGCACCATGGAATGTAGGAGTATATAAACTGAATCAAAATGAAAAATTTGGACATATATGTGGTGGTACATTGATTCGATCAAAAATTGTTATAAGTGCGGCTCATTGCTTTTGGAATCCAAGAACAATAACATTATCAAACTATAAAATAACTATTGGAAAATTTTATCGTGACTTTTATGCTGATGAAGAACAACTTATCCAGACAAAAACCCTTTCTAAAATAGATATTCCTTCACAGTAATAAAATTTCTTATTAGCACATTTTCAAAAAATTTTGTAAAAATGTGCCTATATAGCTTCACTCTGTCCGTCCGTCCGTCCGTCCTTTTACACCGTTTGAAATAGAGTAAAGAAATTTTAACCATGGGTAGTTTTTGCAAAAAAAAAAATTTCGTACAATAATTTTTTTCTGTAGCCCCACCTGTTACGGGGTTCTGTTACAGTTCTGTTAGATACATTTTCAATCTGAAAACGGCAAACAATAGCTGGTTTCATAAACTTTATAAATTTTTAAAAAGCATAAGTTTAGGGTTGCCATACGGTACTAAAATTTAACTTTACACAAAACTCAATTTTTACAAAATTTTTGGTCACACATATCTTCAGAACGGTTAAAGCTAGGGTCTGGGAGAATTTAGATACTCAGAAATTAGTAGGAGTCGGTTAACAAAATTTTTTTGTCAAGGCCCTTTTAGATGAAGTTAGATCCTTGAGAAACTTGGCAACCTTCCCCATTGAAGGGCTATAACAACTTTAAAATAAAAACTTTACTGTTAGCAGTAAATTTTATAAGTAAGCAGTAACTATTTCGAAGTAAATATTTCCAAAGTTAAACTCAGTATGTAATACAATATAATTATGAAAATGTGCTTTTTTAAAAACCCTTGGTTTTTTCATCATTGTAGTTTAAAGTCAAAATTTTAACTTGACATTTTTTTATAGGTATAAATCATTTAATGATTTTTCGTATGATATTGCTGTGTTAACATTAAATGATCATATTAAATTTAACAACTACATTAGACCTGCTTGTTTAAGGTGGAAATTAGAAAATGATCAGGATGTTCCAAGTGGAAAAATGGGTGTTGTTGCCGGATGGGGAAGAACAAATGACGGTAATTATAGCCCAAAATTACGATCTGCTGATTTAGAAACAGTTGATGGTCAAAAATGTAGGGAAGAAAAACTACGACCCACAGATAATTTAGCTTTTGATAAATTTTGTGTTGAAACAGTTGAAGGGAAAAATGTTTGTGAAGGTGACAGTGGTGGTGGATTTTTAATATCGGAAGAATATTTTAAGACGGATTATTATTTTTTATGGGGTATTGTCAGTAACGGTATAATAGATGGTACACTTGATTGTAATAAGAATTTTATCACAAGTTTTACAAATATTCAATATTATAAGAATTTAGTCACAAATGCCATAAATAATGCTTATAAATAAAATATATTGTAAGATAAATTATATATAGTGCAAATTAAATTAAGAAGTAAATGATAGGTATTTATAATAATAATATAAACTTATATCTATTGAAATAAAATAAAATTAAGTGAATTCCAATTTTTTCGTTTTTGAATTTCAACCTCGAAGGATAATAAGTTCTACGAAATCGGATTAAATTAATGACTTCAAATATGGAAGGTAACAACATTTTAAAACCTTGCGAAATTGTTTTCCCGTTTTACTTCCTAAGCACAATGAGCGCAGCCAACAACTTTGAAATTTTACTTCAAAAGTTAAACATAAGGAAAACAATACAAATGCGCACAATGAAAGTAACACAAAAGTTTTAATGCAGCCTTGACGAAAAAGTTAGTCAACTTTTAATTAATATGCTTCTTTGACAGTTAATTTTTTATGTTTTGTCGGCCATTTGTATTTTTTATTTCTTATTAATTTGAAATTGGAGAATATAGAATTATAAAAACAAAAAATTAAATTGTTGTTGTTGTTTGGACGGGGGGGAAAGCAAGCCTCCCTTACACCTAGGCCTTGCGGCCCGTTGTGCACCCCTCATTAAATACTTTCTATTTATTTATAACTACTATATTATTTATTTTGTTTATATTATATATTTGTATATTTATATTATATTTGGTCACCATGGGGATTCGTAAAGAAAAATTATTTTTCAATAATTTTTTTTTTTTAATTAAATATTGTATGACTTGACCGGGAATCGAATCCGGACCCCCTCGGTTAATAAGCCAAATGCTTACCCACTGCACCACCGAGGCCCCAAAAAAAAAAATTAAATTAGTTTTTTTTTTTATAAAAATAATAAAATTAAATTAAATTTTTACCTTACTAAAAGTAGTGATGTGAACTATCGAACGATTTGAACTATCGATAAATAGTAACTGAATGATTTCGACTATCGAACGAATTCGTTCATTCATTCATTCATTCTGTTATTTATTTCTGTTTCGAACATACATCCATGCTTGCGTAATATTAAGTGTAAGTATTAGTAATATTAAGTGTATTACCTACTTACTTAGTACTTATAAGTTATACTAAAGAAAAACAAGGCACAATGTGAAACCAAAGGTTTTTAAAGTAGCACATATATATTATTTTTATATATTTTTGAAAGCTAATAGAAACAGCCGTTATTTGGCGTTTTCAGATACCGTATAGAACTTAAGCTATAAACATTTAAATATAGGGCTTTCTTGAAGTTTGAGGGGCTGTAGCTTTATAGCGGGTGGGGCTACATAAAAAAGTTGTTGTAGCACTGGTACTTTTTTTTATAAAATCTATCTACGTTTAAAATTTCATGTCTTTATCTCAAACGTTGTAGAAGTTTTGTAAAAAGACGGACTAAAAATACAAACAAAATTCAAAATGTCTAAAATTTTAAATTCCAACAAAATAGCGTTTTTTTCCATGTTTGTATTTGTTCAATATTCATTCTATTTATATATATATTAAACTGTTCAGTTATTTGAACTGTTCAGAAAAATTATTAGTACCTACATAATTCCTAAAAAATTGTAGTTCATAAAAAATAGTAATTCATTCAACTGAATGAAAGAAATTTGAACGAATAAATGAATAAACGATTTTCAATACTGAATGAAAGAAATTTGAACGAATAAATGAATGAACGATTTTCAATACTGAAAGAAAGAAATTTGAACGAATAAATGAATGAACGATTTTTATACTGAATGAACGAAATTTGAACGAATAAATGAATGAACGATTTTCAATACTGAAACAAAGAAATTTGAACGAATAAATGAATGAACGAATTTTAGTTAAACAATCGAATGAATGAATTTTTTTCAACTATCGAATAAAACGATAGTCTTTATTCGATAGTTCACATCACTAACTAAAAGCTCTCTGGTTGAAAAATTAATTTACTTAATTTGTTTACATTAAATGTTCCTTTAACGCTTTCAACAATTTGCATTGTGCTTAAAAAATTTGATAGCTAATTGATATTTTACGTTTTTTGACATTTTGCAACTTGGTTGCTGCATCATGCCTATGATCATTGTGGCCAAGGAATTACTATGCAACATTGTAAAGAATAATTTGTAAGACAGTTGCCAAAAATATGATCTAAATATTCTAGAATTTTACAAAAGTGCTTATCGCACAATGTGATTTGCTTGTTAAATTTTCCAACTCTCATATTATTAATTTTACAGATAAGCAAAAATGTTCGAAATTTTTCTGTGACGCCTTTCCGAAGCAATGGTCCAATTTTAACCAAAACCCATAAAAAACCTACAAGAGACTTCAAAAATCTTTTTGATGTATTAAAAAACTATAGCTTTTTCAGCTTTCGAGTTAATTCTTTTATTTACACATGAACAGACGGATAAACATACGTCAAAGCTAAATCTATTTTCGTTTTAAGTTCATACTTATCGATTTTAGACTGATGCGTTATAAGCAGAGGTTTAATTTTAATAATGCTGATAGAAAATAGTTTTACAAAAATATTTAAATCAGTATCTATTAAGACGTGATTGGGAATACCCAATGTTATGAACTCTAACATAACTGATAAGAAACATGAAAAATTATTTAATAATAACTTAAAAATTTGAACCAAATTTGATTAAGTAAGTATTATAATACTCATAAGAAATTATTAAGAGAGAAAGATTTAAGTATGTAAAATTAAGCTTATTTATTAGAAATTTTGTTATCAGTGTTTAAAATGTTCAGTAATTAAGGTTTATTTTCAAATATTCTACTATGAAAATACTTTTTTTACGCATATTTGAAATAACGCGATTTGAAAATTATCTTTTCAATTCTCTGTTTAGGTGATTAAATTAACTAACTAACACGATTTAAAAAACAAGATTGAATAAAATAAAGCAATTTGATATTCAAAAAAAAAAGGAAAATTTATCAATAAAACAAAACGAAACACTTTTTAACTCTTAATGAATTTTTAAATTTAATGAATGGTTGGATGGCGCAGTGGTTAGAGGGCCGATCTATCAGTGACGGTGAAAAAACTTTTATCTTGTTTTCGACTCGACAAAACTACCATTCGCCATTTGGTTCAAATTAAAAGCTAAATCAATAATTAAGAATTATTAAAAATTAAGAAAAATTTATAACAATATAAACACATGCAAAATATAAACAAATAATTTAATTGAACAATATATTTAACAGATATAGAATACCATATAACTCAAATACAAAATATTACAATATTAACAAAAATAGAATTGTATCTACTGAAAATCTAAGATGTTTCTATATGTTGTGAGGCCAAATACTGTCTCATGTTTAAATTGCATGTGAAATTCATTAAGATCAATTATAATAATATCTACGAATATAATATGACCCCCAGTTTCAACATGCACTTATGGTATAGACAGGCTTATTAACCTGACAGTTGCACAATTATTAGCACTTAACAAAAAAAATAGTTCTCTTCCAAAATTTCTCACAAAACCTTGTTGCCTGAAATTTTTAGTAATAATAATAAACACATAAACGTCAATTATAAACCGCTATATACAGTTTAGCATTAAATTTTCTTGCTACAAAATTTATGTTGCGTTATACTGGAACGCTAGGTAAAAAAATTGTTCAGTAGAATATTATCGAGTGCTGCAATTTTTTTTTGTAGCTTTAAATGCTACTGAACCATTGATTGATTTGACTTCGCAAATGTAGGAACAATTAAATCTAGTAAACACTCACATAGGGTAGTAAATTTAACAATAATATCTAAAATATTTGTTTCAATTTAAAAAATTAACCTGTTTATAAAAATTTAAAGGTTTTATTCTTGAAAATATAAAGTTAAAATATTGTTTATAAACATTTTAGCACCTGAACAACAAAACAATATTTAAAGTTTTTGTGTTTTCCATTGTTTTATATGAAATTTTAAGTTTGCAAAGAAAAGTTTTATTCAATCTTATTCTGATTCTTTCTTCCATATAAGATAAAAGTTTATATGTATATAAGTACCTTTACAAATAATAATATTATAGCTTTGAATGTTAAGGAAAGCCAACTTTTTTGAAACAAAAAATAAAGAATTTAAAGTAAAAAGTTTATCTTTTGTAAACACCTAATCCCTTGCAAAATGAAATATAACCTAAAAAGAATTTATTTAAAAAAAAAGTGGTTGAAAAAAAATTATAAAAATGGCGTTAGCATGTCAAAAAATACAAATTTCAATATAACAATAAAGAATTGAAACAAAAATTTCATATTGTATATAAATTAAAAAGTTTTCTTTAAACAAGTGATGAAAAAAACCAAGGGTTTTTAAAAAAGCACATTTTCAAAATTATATTGTATTACATACTGAGTTTAATTTTGGAAATATACTGGTAACTAAGTTACTGCTTACTTATAAAATTTAGAGCCCCCACCTTTTTCTTTTGAGGTTCTAGGAATTAAATTGTGAATTCCACAAAAATTTGAAATTTTACTTAGAATTATACTATCTAATCAAAAATGGGTAAAACTGAGAAACACTTTCTTTAATTTAAAAATCCGCTTTAAAATTTAAAAAAACGAGGAAGATTATAGTTGCCCTTGTTAACTTTTAGATACCCGTGCATACCCACTATGGTGTATAAAATAAACCGTAATTTACTTCCCTTATACATTTAACTCATTACTCCATAATTTTGACGTAAAAAAAAAAAAAAAAACATTAACAAAAAAAAAAAAAAATCACAAAACAAAAAACAAAATTTTCATTCATTGTCCCATAACTTTAGCTTAAAAAAAAAAAAAAAAAAATTAACAAAAAAATAAACAAAATTTTCATTCATTGTCCCATAACTTTAGCTTAAAAAAAAAAAAAAAAAAAACAAAAAAACAAAAAAAATTACCCACCCTAAAATTCCGATGGTCCGAGTGATGTCCAACTTTGCCAACTAACTTGCCCTATTACTTTACCTGCCCAATTTTAATTTAAACCTTGTAGCTTCATTAGATTCACAGTTTTTGAATCGGCCCCCCAAAATTTTGAAAATTCATATAAGTGCTCGATTCATTATATAACTAACCGTGTGTAATTTTCATCCGCGTAGTATAATTAGTTTTGAAGAAATTCATATTGGTGCAAAGAAGTTGTATGGCAGCTCCCCGAAGCCTTGGTCCGATTTTAACCAAAAAACAATAGGGAACCTAGAAATTGTCTAAAAATCACTTTGTGTGAATTACAAGACTCCAGCCCTTTTAGTTTTTGAGTTATCGTGCTGACACACGGACGGACGGACGGACGAACGGACGGACAGACACACATAGCGAGATCGACTAATTTTTCGATTCTGAGCCGATGCGTACCCTTGACACTATATCTAGCTCGTCTAGATCGATGCGTTACAAACGGAGGGGCAATTTTAATATACCCGATGTCATATATGTATGCACGGGTATAAAAACCTTTAACATATTATGTTAAAATATAATGTTGGACCTTTTTAATTTTGTATATTAATAAAAAAAAAAATTGGACAGGTATTCAAGGTATACAGGTGCTTAAAACCGACTCCTACAAATTTCTGAGGATCTAACTTCTCCTAAAATGTCAAGACCCTGGCTTAAACCGTTTAGGAGATATGTATGGCTTTTCCCAAAAATTGAGTTGTAAAAGTTTTTTTAAACATACAGACGGACGGACAAAGTGAAGATATAGGCACATTTCTACAAAATTTTTTGAAAATGTGTTAAAAAGAAGCCATGTGAAATATTTGTTTTTCTTATTTTTTTTGAATAATATTCGGTATAAATTGTATTTTTATTGTATTTTTATTTCGAATTTCCAACAAATGTCATTTTAAAATTTTTTCTATTTTTATTTTACAACAATTTTAAAAAAAATAATGTTACCATATGTTCGGTGACAAAGACTTCAAATTCATTAGGTTGGGTAGTTATTCTTAAAAATTTAACTAAAATTAATGTTCACATTATAATAATTTAATTTAAAAATAAAATAACGGGAATTCTTCTTTTACAATAATAATGTGTTCTTTTCTTGCATGCCATTTATAACTGTTAAAAATAGAATTTTTTTGTTTGTTTAATAAAAATGTCCTTGAAACAAACAAATTACAATTCTCATATTATAAGCATAGCTTTCTTTAACAAATATTTTACATATTTATTTTTGCATATTTTATGGAAAATTAAAAACAAAAACAACTTTCTTAATGTGAAGCCTGTTGCATTCCAAATGATGTCCAACTTTGCCGAGTAACTTGCCCTATCACTTTACCTGCCCAATTTTAATTTTAGCCTCGTAGCTTCATTAGATTCACAGTTATCGAATTGATTACTTTGTATGGCAGCCCTCGAAAATGGGGCCGTAACATTTTGAAACTTCATATAAGTGCTCGATTCATTATATAACTAACCATGTGTAATTTTCTTCCTCGTAGTATAATTAATTTTGAAGAAATTCATATTGGTGCAAATAAGTTGTATGGCAGCCCCCCGGAAATTGGGCCCTAACATTTTGAAACTAAACATAAGTGCTCGATTCACTATATAACTAACTGTGTGTAATTTTTATCCTCGTAGTATAATTAGTTTTGAAGAAATTCATATTGGTGCAAAAAAGTTGTATGGCAGCTCCCCGAACCAAAAACAATAGGGAACCTAGAAATTGTCTAAAAATGACTTTGTGTGAATTTCAAGGCTCTAGCCCTTTTAAGTTGTGAGTTATCGTGCTGACACACGGACGGACGGACGGGCGGACAGACACACATAGCTAGATCGACTAATTTTCGATTCTGAGCCGATACGTACCCTTGACACTATATCTAGTTCGTCTAGATCGATGAGTTACAAACGGAGGAGCAATTTTAATATGCCCGATGTCATATATGTATGCACGGATTGATTAGTCTGCTGTAGCTATTCCTCATGATTTTTCCATCTCACGCCTTGTGGAAAAGGTGACGCCAAATTTCTCCGAAAGGTGTCACTGCGATTTTCTTTCATACCCCTTTCTCTTGACGACAGATGTTTGTTGGGTTATGTCATGTCTAATATGCATGTGTCACTGGTGTCAATTTGACATATGCATATGTTATAGATAAAATTATTAATTATTTGTTATTAAGCTATTAAGTCCCTGGTATAACCGGACACGATTATAGGTAATATTTTTTATATTTTTTTTATTGTTATTAATTATTATTTTTCTATTTTA